>JAUTXX010133196.1:2179-15963 GCA_032273605.1 Panulirus laevicauda | reverse complement strand
CCCATCCCCTTTAGTCGCCTTCTACGACACGTGAGGAATGCGTGGGAAGTATTCTTTCTCCCCTATCCCCAGGGATAGTGGTTTCGATACATTATAAATAACAACTAGACAATGGATGCAAAAATGAAGTATTTTCTTTGTTCCTGGTGCTACCTCACTAATTTGGGGAAAGGCAAACAAGTATGAAGAAAGAAAGATGTGGGATGCATGAAATTCACGTGACTGGGTTGACAGATATGCTATGTGGAAAGTGATGCAACAGTGTGTGTGGGAGGAAATCTGATGAAACGGTAAAGAGTTTTCCAGATAATAAGGCATATGGGTGAGTAGGATGGACGGAGGTTGAGTGGTTTAAGGTGATGGTGGGCCTGTGGCAAGATGTGTGTTGTCACCATGCTTGTTTAACTTGTTTATGGATTGGGTGGTGAGGCAGGTGAATGCAAGGGTCTTCGAAAGAAGAGCATGTATGTAACGTACTTGGTGAAGAGGAGTTGTCAGCGGTCGTTTGCTGATGATAAGATGCTGGTGGCAGATCAAATAAAAAACTACAGTAACTGGTTTCTGAGTTCAGGAGTGTAAAAAGAGAAAAGGTTGAAAGTAAATGTGAATCAAAGCAAGGTTATTAGGTTTAGAAGTGAAAAAAGACAGGTAATTTGGAGTGTGAGTTTGAAGTTAGCTAGAGGGTGGGTAAGGATACAAAGGACTTGGCAACAATGAGAAATGTATGGAAAAAGAAGTCTGTCTTTTTAAAGGAAAAGATGGGTATATTAGTTGATAAAATAGTCCTGATGATATGCAGTGATGTGAGGACTGAGCCTTTGACAAAAACAACACAGACAAGGAGAGTGTTGGAAATTAAATGAACGAGTACATTGCATGATGTGCATGGGTTGATCAAATAGGAAATGCTAGGGTAAGAGCAGTATGCATGATAAAGCTGGAGAGAGCATGCTGAATGGTTGGGACATATGGATAGGATAAGTTAGGAAAGGATGACTAAAAGGGTATGCATGTCAAAAGTGGAAGATGAAAAATGGTAAACCAAGGAGGTGGAAGAATGGACTGAAAGAAGCCTCAAAAGGCTCGGGGCCCAAAAATGAAAGAAGGTAAGAGGCATGTAAGGAACAGAGTGAACTGGAGCAATGTGGTTTACAGGGAAGGATGTACTGTCAATGGGCTGAAATGTATTGTTTGATTGTGGATAGGGGGCTCTGGTTTCAATGCATTCTCCATGACAGATAGAGGGTAGATGCGAAGGAATAAAGCCATTTCATCTGGCACTACTTCATTAACAACTGAAATGGCAAACATGTAAGAAATAAAGATGATCCATGGTGCCATTCAGGGGAAAAATACATACTTCCACATTGATATAGAGGAAAACATACTACTTTTTTGGTGCACCTTTTTCATTTAACTTAAGAAAAAGGGATATTTTGATATCTATTATTCTGCAGGGGCCACTTATGGTTTAAAAAGAATGTACAATGAAAGGGTTAATAAACATAATCCTACGTTATCTTTAAAAAAAAAAATAGTATAAAGTTTAGTAGAACATCACACTTTCAATCTAAACTTATGCTTACTATTCAAATACTGAGAAGTTACACTCAAGCAAGGTGGGAATACTTAAGTACTAAAGTGAAAAGAGAAACATCAAAGAAAAGAGGACAGTATCAGAGCTTCTTACCTTTATGAGCTCATACAAGTAGTATCTAATATCATAGTCATTTAGTGTTTGATATAGCTGTTTGAAATCTGTGTTGTTAACATGTTCAAATACCAATGCTGGTGTGCGAGAAACTGGATCTTTCACTACAGCTTGGAGTGTGATGATGTTGGTCCCACCTCGCAGATTTTCCAAGATCTTTATTTCTCGCTTTATTTTCTTCTTCTTTACAGGCTGTATGTACAAAATAATGTGTCAAAATAAGACAATGTCAATACAATACTCAAGAGATTGATATAATTTGTAGTGAGACTAAACAAATCAGACTTTAATTAAAAAACTGATCTTTCACTGCCTACATAAAGTATACATGGTTCTTGTATATTACCCACATCCTGATAAATGCATTCATTTACAAAACCACAATTCATTACAATGCAATGAAAACAGGGTCATCCACATAAACAAAAAATAATCACAAATAAAACTAAAACATTTCAGTGATTCATTTTGATATTTCAATACAGATCAGGAGCAAACACCTTCAGTATGCTACCCTGTAAGTGTACACATAAAAAAAAATCAGGGAATGTCATAATCAAAACAATAAAATCATACCTTTCCTAGAGGAGAGGCTAAATTCAACCAATATCAATCAATCATATCTATCTATACCTCTGAAGCTGTTCCCAAATGGAAATCCCTTAAGGGAGTGGCCATGGCAACAACACCTCCATAAATAGAGAACTACAATGCCACTTCATAGCCTTTAGTGCCTCACCCATAACAGACCACTGGTAAACGACAAATCAAGCAAAGTGTTTGCAGAGGCTCTTACCTAAAGTTCCTACTGAATACTTCTACTGACTGCTCCTGCCTAATATTCACATAACACTCAAATCACAAGTACAGTCTTTCTAAAAAATTATCTGATGATTACCAACTAAAATGAGGCTTTCAAATGTCAAGTTTTATTCACAGAATAAATCCTGTTACTCACTTACGGTGGGGACATAAGTGTGTTTGGCAGCAATGTACAGTCTTCAAAGTCAGATGACATGATTTGCCACCTCATTTACCCCATGGGGTAAAGCACTGACAGTGGAGGGATGCAACTTTTACACACTATCCTTGGTTTAGTGATATATTCATCGTTCAAGTTCTGGGCGATATGTTTCCTCTATTAGTAAATAACCATGGGTCCTAAGAAGCTGTCCCAGGAACAAAAGGCCTATATTCTTGCTTGAAAGGAAGAAACTGTCTACAAGCAAAATTTCAAAATGTAATGGCAGAGCAAAGTTTAACATCTGGCCACTTTTTCTCCCCTATCATCCCTCCCGGAAAAGCTGGGGTCTGGTCAATCTAGAAGACCAACGGGGTAAACAATAACATGATGAAGCATCTGTATAAAAATGCATCCTTTTGGGTTAGTAGCCACTTTAATGTTTTTCCTAGGATGACCAGACCCAGCATTTTGGAGATGACATTTGAAAGCAGCAGCAGCTTTGCAATCTTACTCGTATATACACTTTCTTAATTCCAAGAAAGAATTCTGGCATTTTCTTCTTTAGACAACCTTTTGGGAACCATGTTTAGTAACCAGAAGAGGTAAATTATCACCTTGAACAGAAATACCAAAAAACATCAGAAAAGATGTGACGGCAAACAAAAGTTGCATACCTCCACTCTTATCGTGAAGTATCCAAAGTGGTAAATCATGTTATCTGACTTCCAAGACTGTATCATGCTGCCACTCATATGATATACATAACATATACAAGTAACAGGATTTCTTCTGCATATAAAACCTGATGCATGAGGCCTTATTCTAATCTGTAATCACTGGATTTTTCAGAAACTGTAAACAGTTGTGTGGGAAAACTTACACGCAAACATGCAATTGCACCCTTTAAATAATTACTTGAACCTCCTCAGTTATAAGGGAAGCTAATTGTCACTCATCTACATTTCGATTCTTACCACAACCCTAATACCCAAGTTTCTGATATCTTCCCCCAGCACAAACATACCCAAAAGTCTGTTTGAATTCCTTTGTTATCCTTTGAAATGTGTTTGCTGATCTGATTCTCAGTCTACACTTTATTAATGTGAACCATTACCACAACTCTGCACATATGAAAACTTTACCCCTTACCCAGACCTCATGTAGATCTATGTTGCCTGGTAAAAATATCTCACTTAGATATATGATACGTGCTTTTCCACTAACAGTCAAACTCTTTGGTGGAGGTGTAAGATGCGTAAGGCCTCTTCGTAGAGTAATAACACAAGTTCATTAGATACCATTCAGCCATGGCACTGGGAGGATGTCATGGTAGACTTTTATTCTTTGTTCAATAAAGATGACATTCAGCAGAATATGCTCTCTAGTGATGAGGATTCTTACGAACTATCCATTTGATTATGCTGATACTAAATATATATTTGATGATGATGATGATAAGAACTAAGTGGCTCAAAATGCTATGTAAAACAGGTGATAACATTCGATAAATGTTATCAACCAGTCTGCTTTATGCACAGAGATCACTTAGCAATACATTCCCACCTTTAGTTTCATTCTTCCAGGGAAAAGCTGAGGCCCATTTCATTTGTTGCTATTCTATTTCTTGTTCTTACACGATCTTTCTTTCTGTTAGAAAGTTCTCCCCTTTACTTAAAACCCCCATTTTCCAAAATAAAAAAATTTGTATTACCTGTTAAAGTGCTTAACTAGCTGATATCTAGTAACCCAACACTATGTTACGCACAAACCCCAGTGTGGGGATAACTGGAATGGAGTGTGCAATTTTGGCTGTTTCTAGATTGTCAGTAATAGATATACTAAGTAACATTTAACAACCAAATTAAAGCAATGTACTTTTGAGTAAACAGAACTGTTACAGATGTTTCTTTACAATCTATGTTTATCCATATCTCTGATACCTGTTCCCAACAGGAACTCCCTCAAGGAGGTGGCCACGGCAATAGAGGATCTATAACTAGTGAACTCCAGTACCTCTTCTTAGCCTTTATACCTCAACCTCAACAATCCAATGGCAGAGGGCAACTAATAGTGCAGTGTTTACTGAGGTTCTACCTAATGCTTCTACTGACTACTTCTACCGAATGCTCCTGCTTAATTATCCTACCAACTACTTCAACCTATGTTTCTACCCAATGCTCCTACCATTCTAAGGCAGGGCTTGTGCACACTGTTCATCGCAGGAAAATTTAGAGTTTGAAGAATGAGCTGTGTGAGTTGAGTGTTGTCATGTTATGTATGACAAGGATAGAATGCATGTTTGTAGACAGAATGCCAGTAGTCCACATGTGAAAGAGGCAGAAAAAAAAGAGTTACTTAGATCAGAGAAGTGTAGGTAGGTAGTACTGGTAATATACCTACCCTAGTTGTTTGCTCACTACCAACTACTACCTATTCCTTTACATATTCTACACATAATATCATAACATTGAAATTTATGTTTGCAAAATGCCAGCTACCCTACAAAAATAACTTGATCAAAAGAAGAGCAAAAAAAAAAAAAAAATCTATATGATTTTCATTCACTTTAACTTCCTTTCCCTTCCAACCCCTCAGAATTTCACAATCTATCATATCTCATGCTAACCCTGTGTTCATGATGCTAATCAACATACAGTAACCCAAATTCAAAATAAAATTGATGAAAAGATCACTTCAATTGTAAACCTTTTAAAACCAACGTTAAATACAAAACTTCATGTTTGCCTCCTACAGCATTGTGCTGATAATGAATCTCCTTAATTGTACTCCCACAATAACGTACCTTAAGAATTTTGACGACACATTTTTCATTGTTGTTGATGTTTACAGCCTCAAAAACTTCTGAATATTTCCCTCGGCCAAGTTTTCTTACAAGCTGATAATCATCTTGCTGTCTGAAATGATACAATAAAAAAACAAGTGAAATAAAACATTTATTAGTAACAGGTATGCTTGTATACTATTACCTTTTTTCACATGGAGTTTCACAACTTTGAGGGCCCCATCACTTGAACCTTCTCCCATCACAAAACTTTTTAAACTTTTGTTAGCTGTCTGCACTTAATATTCCCAAATCAGTCTAATCCACTAAACCACCAATCTTATAATCCTTTAACAAGTTTAATGCTTAAATTTATGTTACACAATAAGAATAATTATATAATCAAGCAACAAGTTATAAATACATCTGCTTACCATGGATGAAACAGAAAAACTTGTGGTGAAAGTACATTGTCAACACAAGTTCTTTATTTCTCCTAGGTTAAGTTGAGAAGTGTATCATTTGTTTCTAGATTATTTTTCTTATATCTGGAGAGAGCCTAGGGTGAAATAATTCAATTATTTTCTTTACTCTTTACAAATCTTTTCTTAATGTACATCAAACACTGTTCCCAAGCTCACACGGATGGCATACACCATGTCATTCTCATCTGTTTCTGTAATTTTTGTTCACACTCAGTCTCTAGCTGTCATGTGTAATGCACCCAAAACACAGCTCCCTTTCCACATCCAGGCCCCACAAAACTTTCCATGGTTTACCTTAGATGCTTCACATGCCCTGGTTCAATCCAGTGACAGCATGTCGACCCCGGTATACCACATCTTTCCAATTCACTCTATTCCTTGCACACCTTACACCCTCCTGTATGTTCCTGATTGCTCAATATCTTTTTCACTCCATCCTTCCACCTCCAATTTGGTCTTCAGCTTCTTCTCATTCCCTCTACCTCTGACACATATATTCTCTTTGTCAATTTCCTCTCTCACTCTCTCCATGTGACCAAACCATTTCAACACACCCTCTTCTGCTCTCTCAACCACTCTTTCTATTTATGCAGATGATTAATAATTCGTGCAAAAGGTAAAAACCTACTGCAGAGATTAAGTAAAAATCACAACTTCCTGTTTTATTCTATCAACTTAATTCAAATGTAAAAAAAAAAAAAAAAAAGCCCACAAAATAATGTATTGATCTGCAGGAATTTCACCTCCTTTAGCTATTTCCCTTAAATTTTCTAAATGAGCAGATAATCATTCAATTCAGGCATTAGAAGAGAACCATTTTCTTATATTTTTCAATGTCTTGAAATAAGCATGACTGCAAGGAGATAATTCCATTTCCAATCTTTTCTAAATTTCTGATAAGAAATTACCGATATCCACTGATTCTTGCATAAGTAAGAACCTTTAGAAGAACACTGAAAAAAAAGGCATTTCACTTTCATTTCATTGATTATAAGTTAAATATTTTGGTATGGGCATGCAGCTTCCTGCCGTGAAGTCCTCAGTGCATGAATACAGTCTATAGTCGAGGAGTGGTAAAGCATTTGGTGCTGCAATATACTGTATCTTGCACATGTTTTGCCCCTTGAATCATGCCATCAAAGCATCTTTTAAGTTCACCTGGTACCAGTGGTTCTACGTGATGTAAGGGCATCAAATTGAGGTTAAGATGAATGTGCTAAAATGTTATGAGGGGGGAATTAACTGCCCGGAGTACTTATGATGATTTGGCAGAAGGTGCACCAAAGGCATTTCAGTTAAATTCTGACTGGCTTGCAAATTTCAGGAAGCTACAATTAGAACAACAGGATGACTGCCGAAAATTTCCTGGGAACCCACAAAACCATTTTGAAGGTGATTATTGTCCTAGGCTGATCATCAATGTGGACAAGAGCAAATCATTTTGGAAGAGAACGCCTTCAAGAACATCCATTTCCCATGAAAAGAAGGCTGCACTGGGATTTACACCTGCCAAGGATTGCCACACGGTGTGTGTGTGTTGTGTGCGCGCGTGTGTGACTGTAAGCCACCACTGCTGTATAACGTATAAACAACATCTAACTCTCTTCCTATGCAGATCTCACTCTCTACATACTGCATGCTCAACCCTCTCTCCAAGAGCCTTACATTTACCTCCCTCATCACACTGTCCATAAACAAATGAAAGAGCTATATCATTACATACCCCTGCTGTAGACTAACTTTAACCTGGAACCACTCACCCTCCTCTCTACCTGCTCACACACATGACTTACACCCTTGATAAAAACTACTTACTGCTTCTTAGTAGCTTTCCCTCCACACCACATGTCCATATGACGCTCCATAAGGCATCTTTATTCACCTTAATTCCCACAAGGCATGACTAACCACCTTATCAAGTGCTTTCTCCAGATCCATAAATACCACATTCAAATACCTCTGTTCCTCTTAGAATTTCACACACACACATCTTTTAAAGCAATCACCTGATGAACACATCCTCTAGCACTCTGAAACCACATTGTTCCTCCAAAATCTGTGATGCTTTATACAAGCCTTCACCCTCTTAATCACCACTCTCCCATACAACTTACCAGATCCACTCAAAAAGCTCGTACCTCGGTAGTTTGAACACAATTCTGACCCCCTTGCTTTTATATAAAGGCACTACACATGGATTCCACTAATCCTCAGGCAGCTCATCATGATCCATACATACAATGAAAATCCTCACTAACTTAGTCAACAACACAGCCAACCCCTTTCTTAAAATGCAATTGCAATACCAACCATTCAAGCTACCTTGCCACATTTCAACTTCTCTCTTGACCAAACCACTGGCCATGACACTCTCACTTCGCAGGTTTTCTTGGCCTAAATACACTACATTTGCCACCCTATCATCAAACTCATTCATTACTACCTCAAAATGCTCAATCCATCTCCTCCTCACCTCATCAATGCATATTACCAAATCCCAATCTGCCCCTTTCACTGATGTTCTCTTTTCTTTCTCACACCATTAACATCCTTCCAAAACATTTCATATTCCCTGAATTTTACTGATACCCACTCACCACAACTCTCATTTCCTCTTTTTCAGTCCTTTTACTGCTTTCTCTTGTACAGCTTCCAATCACTTGCCCTTTACTGCCCCATGCACTTCTTTTCTCTTTCACTGGCAATTGTGTTTAGTAATCCCACCATTCACCACCCATTCTCACTTGCTCATCTCCCACCTTCCCCACACTTCTCTTGCACATACCAACACTGCTTCCCTATATACCCACCATTCCTCACCCACTACCTACTTTTGTTTACTCTCACCTCTTGCCATTTTGCATTCAACCTCTTGTGGTACTTCTTCACTCCAGTTTCTTTCACCAGTCTCTTTTCCAAGCTCACTTACTTCCACTTCCCTCTTCTCCTCACCTATATTATTTCCTCATTTCCAGAAAACCTCAACAAAAGTTCACCCATGTCTCTATCAGGAAATGATCAGACATCTCACAAGGATCCCATCTCAGCACATTCACACTGACGTCTCTCTCTTTTGCACACCTATCAATTGGTAAGCATTCCAATAGGGCCTACTCACCCATGCACGCTTATGTATGTCCCTCTATTTAAACCAGGTTTTCCCGAAGACCAACCCTTAAGCTGTTCACCAAATCCTCTCTCCTTACTAAATAACCCAATGCCACCAAATGTACCTTAAAATGTCCCATTACCCACTTTTGCATTCAAAACACCCAATCTCTTGCATCAAGACTGCAAATACACATACAGCTGCTCCCAAAATACTCTGCTCTCTTCATCATTCTTCTTGTGGCCCAGGGTATAAGCACTTACAATGACCCACCTATTTTCATCCACTTTCATTTTAAACTGCATCAGTCTAAAACTCACTTCCTCATTCTCTTTTACATATTCCCACAAGTTATCCTTCAGCAGAAGTTCCCAACTTCACCAAAGATATTCCCAAACATTTTAACCTTTTACCCTTGAGCTTTGTTTTACTCAAAGCCAGAACATCCAGGTTCCTTTCCTCAGTCATATAACCTACCTTATATCTTCTCATCCTGGTTATATCCAAACACATTCAGAGATCCCAGCCTGAGCCTTCAAGGTGGTTGAGCATTACTCATTTGGCTCCTTCATATGTTCCAACTTTTAGAAATTGAAATAAAAATAGGGAAGGGTTTCTAGCACCCCAGTCCAACCCCTCTTACGCACATTCTACAACACACAGGGAATAAATTAGTGTGTGAGTTTGGGGAAGTGTGTGAAAGCAGAGTAAATGATAAAATCAAGGTCATTGGGTTTAACAGAGCAGGGGAACAGGTTAATTAGGGAGCGAGTTTGAGAGGAGAAACCTTGTAAGAAGTTGGGTTAACAGATAATTTGGTGTGGACATGGCAGCGAATGTGAATCATAGGGTGGGTGAAGAGGCCAAGCTTCCAGAAGCACTGACGAATGTATAGAAAGATCACTATGAGAGAGTGCAAATATGGGCATGTTTGAAGGTATAGGAATCCCAACAATGTTGTATGGATGCAAGACATGGGCTACAGATAAGAATGTACAGAGGAAGATGTAAGTGTTGGAAGTGTAATGTCTAGGGACAATGTGTGGTGTAAGGAGGGTTGATCACATAAGTAATTATAGGGTGAGACAATGTTGAGAAAAGAAGAATATGGTTGTGAGAGCTGAAGACGGTAAGCTGAAATGGTTAACATATGACCAGAATGAACGACACAAGGCTGACAAATAAGATGTATGTTTGATGTGGTGAGGACAAGGGTAAGTTTGGAAACAATAGAGATGGAAAAATGGAGTGAAAAAGATGAAGAACAATCAGAGCCTGAACATGAAGAGGGGTGAAAGGCATGCATGGGATAGTGAATAGAGCAATGGGGTATATAGGGAGCAATATGCTGTCCACAGACAGAACCAGGGTATATAAAAAGCACCTAGGAGAAACCAACAAAAGGTTTGTGGAGTCTGGTTGTCAATAGGGGACTATACTTTCAGTGCATCACTCTTGACAGCTACAGCAAAGATGCGAGGGAATAATGCCATTACTTCATCTGTTCTGGGATCTGCCTCACAAAAGTGGGATATAGCAAACAAGAAAAAAAAATCTAATTTGCCTAGTGTAAATGGGATCTGAGCATGTGTGAAGCAAACTGTACTGTTAGAATCATATATATGCCAGATCCTTTAGGATACAATGTGCGTCATCACACAGCAGGAGAGTTAATGTGTTATCACCAAAGACACGTATCAAACACTTCCCAAATACATCATCCCAAAGCTGATACATCATGCCAGTGGTAAATGTATCAAAATCATTTTTTTTTTGTTTTTAAGTATTATCACTGCATCCATATTTCATTAAAAAAACATTATATATAGTAATACATATACTAATATTTTTCAAGAAACTGTTTCAAAATCCCCCAAACAGCAAAGGTTAATACATATGGCAAAATGCGTATAACTTTCCCTCCAGTGTTTGAAAAAGAATGAAGCAGAACTGTCAAAATAGACCATACATACCCCCATTCTATAACATGAGATTCATAGTCCCAGTATTCATGTGGTCTATGGGCATTAACATCTGCATAAACCCGAGCACGGCTTGCCAACGGCATCTTGTGCAGCCCCCGGTACACCGTCCGACCAAACCCGGCCAGGTCTGGGGAAAAAAAAAGTGGTATTAATGCTTCTGATTTGTAAGAAAAGTCATTCCACTATTCAAAATGGAAAATGAAAATAACTAATCATATGATGATCATGTCTTACTTGTCATCCTTGAGCACCACAAAAGGCCAAATGGGATCTTCCAAGGTCTGCAAAATGAGAGAAAAAAAAAGGCTATTTTCAGAGAAATAAGATAACTACATTTTGTAAAAGTAACTAACTTGATTAACACTTTCCCTTACCAACATTACCATATCTGAAAATTCCTTTTTCATACTTGTTTGCAATTTCCCACACTTGTGAGATAGCACAAAGAACAAAGAAGCCAAATTTTCACAAATCCACTTTCTTTCTGTCATGTGGTATACAAGGAAAGCAGAGTCCTTACACACAACCAAGCCCCACAGACCATTCTTAGGTTTCATCTGTCCTAGAGGTGACTACACATCATACCCTTCACACAACACTACAACTAGCACTATAACTTCAAAAGAGATAGGGATATGTTCTCAGCCACTCATAGACCTATTATCACTCATTTATGAAGAGAGAAGCAAATTCATATGTAATACACCTCCTAACTACACAAACAGTTTTCAGTGTGGACATAATGAATGTGTACTACATAAAAATAGTAAAAAAGGTGACAAGAGCATTTCTTAGTCTGTTAGAGATCCTCTTGCCTCTTATCAATATCAGTCAACCACAAATATCAGTCAACCACATTTGAGGTGAAAAATAATAAAACAGAATGAGATGTAATGTGCAAATACTGAACATAAAATGAAAGCAGAGAGGGGATCCACACAATTATAACCAATGAAAGAAGCCAACCGTAAAGATAGAAGCAACCACAAAGAGAGCTCTGCCTCCCTTCAAGGATCACTACTACAGGTTGTACTCTCTAATCCAACGCAACTCCCATGGTCAGACACGTTTTGAATCTGCCGCCATTAGTTATTAGTTTGTGGATCTGCCACCAGTGCTGTACTGGTTTCAGCACTAAGGTGCTAAAATCTGTTTACACTGCAGCAGAGATAATTAGTCTTATTTTCAGCTGTATTTTAGTCTTTCAGGATGTCATCCAAGAGACCAAGAGGTGTAGAAGATAGTGCTTGTACTAATAAGCATAAATTATTACCTGTGCTTGAAAAGTGGAGGTACTGAAAAAATTAGTTAAAGGAACTTCTGTAAAGAATTTGTGCAAGTACTATGAGATCAGATCATCAACTGTGTAGGACTTGGGTCAATTCCTGTTTTCCTGGCTGTAGCAAGTACCACCAATAAACCCTCTCTTTTGTCTTTCATTAGCAGCTTAATTTCCTCATCCTACTACTCACTGCCCTTTTTGGGGTACCACACTCTTCACCACACACATAAGTACTATTATTTCTCTATCTAAATCTCTGACACCTGTTCCCACCTGGAACTCGCTCAAGCAGGTGGTCATGAAAACAGAGTCTGCTTTCCTAAATGTGTTCAGCTCCCCTTATTATATTCACTCTCAACTTCAGTCATTGAATACTAAATCTGTTTGAATTTCTGCAAACAAACATCTTTTCCAAGCCATTAATTTTCACAACCTTCTTCCCATCCACGTCAATTCCCCTTTCCTCAAAATCACTAAACACTATCACACAATCCTCCACCAACATATGATCAGACAACCTACCAAATTTTCTTCCCAACATATTCAAATACAATAGTTTCTCCTTTGGATGCCTGTATTAGAGAAAAAAAATTAATTGGCATGTCATCATTATTCTAATATCAATACAGCAAAAATAATCTGTACTGTACTGATACACTAATAGGGATAACATATGACATATATGAAGATAAAACTATGTCTAATGAAAGGAAATCTACGGCATTCTATTAAATGAGCCGAACAATAAATCTGACCTTTATATGATTATATGAAACACTCTTGCACTTAACATGAAAGAAACAATACTCCTCTATGTCCAAGCATAAAATTGGATTAACTATAGAAGTTCAATTCTGATAAGTCTGATCAAGTTATCCCATAAACAAAGGCACTCATTCTTGGAAAGCTGATGTTACCATGTGTATTACACTTACTAAATATGTTAAAACAAGGAAAAATACTGCTCAAAAAAATGTCTACTTTTCACACTAACAAGTAATTATTACAAGTGGACAGTACGACAAATGCAGAATTCAAAAGATGAGTTAGCTTTGCTGACTTTATCATGCAAGCTTAAAATGAGACGAGGGAAATGCATTCTTTAAATGCATGTACAATATACATAATTCTGCAGTTCATGCTGGGTCTCACATTGTTTGATGAACAGTTCAATGGTTCCAGATGCTGAACATTTCATTTTCCTAATCAAATAAAAATGCCCTTCTAACTCAGATATCAATTATCAGGAACACTGGCTAATCCAGTCAGCTTGTAAACAATGATATCAATAATCTAAAACTGGATAAGTAGAAGTGTTGGTACTGGAGTATGTAAACCCATTTCTGTGCTGAAGGTATAGCCCTACTAATACCAGAGTGAAACTTGATCATGGAGGGTTTACCACCACTTTACCTCTTATAGCCCTTAAATGGCACCCATCATTATGTGACAATCCTCTCGAGAAT
>JAUTXX010133086.1:0-15963 GCA_032273605.1 Panulirus laevicauda | reverse complement strand
ATATATATATATATATATATATGTGTGTGTGTTATTAAAGATGTGTCTTTCGAACGTCCTGGTAATAGGAAGCGCCATGGCGGCCTGCTTGAGCTGCTGAGGCGGGAAGGTCTTGTTGACATTATCCCGGCTCGTGTGTTTGCTGTAGAGTCGTGGTTATCACGGGGGTTCCGGGTGGCCGGATTTCCCGGAACTCGACACCCTATGGATGATGTAAATGCCGGATGTCAAGGTCATGCGTTCCTTGCCGCTCTAAACTTAGTCATGCAGTTCGTTCATTTCAACAAGAGTTAACAGTTGCCAAACTTTCGAAGAATCGGTCATTTTCAACGTCGGTGAAAAGAGAACGCTCAATATACAGATATCTTCGAAGATTTCTTTCAAGTATACTTTCTCAAAATGTGCGTTTTACAAAGTATTTTAGGTGTTCCGGTGACGCTCATCAGTTCTGAAAGCCCTTAACTTAATGGCAGGGTTTGTTTGACTAGGATTCCAAATGAGTCCACTTTGGTCGTGCATTTCTCAAATTATATTACGTTCTCAAGCTTGATCTTATATAATATTTCAGAGAGTTTTGTCCTCGTTTTTCTCACATTCCAGTACTTTGATTGGATGTTGATGGTATGACAGATTTATGCTTGCCGACATATTTCCATATTGAAATTTTGTTTTCATTTCAGATATTGTAGTGTTCGGTACATCCTGTAACTTTTTTTGAAGTGGTTGTGAACTCTGACTAACATTATTGACACGATGAGCTTTATGATTACTACATTTTACGATCGAAGTTTCCATGTAACATTAAGTGAGGCGAGAGTCGCTTATCCTCGACTTGAGACCACACGATATTAAAGTCTGTCTGCCTTCCTAAAAATCTGTACTATGAGTCTTTAGTTAAAGAAATCCTATGGTATCTTGTAAGGAGACCTCTCCTGAGGTACAAAATTGTAGAAATGTGGTGTATTTGGTTATCATTTTATGTGTATTCCTGTGTCCAGGAATTGCATCCCTGACTGTGTTTAGAGTTCGAGTACAAGAACCGTCACATTTTTGCTCTGCTCATCCATTCCTTTGACCATGTGCAGCCTCTCACTTTCCGCTCTCTCAATCATTTCGTTTCCTGTTTCTGCCTATTCCTAGTATCAGAACTATCGTATATTTCGGTGTCTTGCAGGCACAGTAACCACATAAATTATCAGAATTCCTGCATTCTGTCCATCATGTATTTTCAGTGATATCCACCTGTTTCCCACAGGCATTTCAATGTACTCCATAAGTCTGACGGGCTTGTTCGGCGAGGAGATCCCCGTCTTGCATATGTTCCTCTTCTCGTCGCTCATTTCGGCCGTCGATCCCGTGGCTGTCCTGGCCGTCTTCGAGGAGGTCCACGTCGAGGAGGTCCTATACATCCTTGTCTTCGGGGAGTCATTACTTAACGATGGTGTGACTGTGGTAAGTAGGCTTGTGGTAATAATGATGAGAATGGTCACTTTCATGGTAAAGGCGGCCGTGTTGTTAATGATGATGGTGATTATGGTGTTCACGATGACGATAATTATTGGGCTGATAATGTTTAGCTTCATTGCCTTTCGTTTTTATCCTTCTCTTTCCTTATCCTCCTCAGCTTTCTTCTTCCTCATCTTTCTAGCCCCCTTTTTCTACCTTTTCACTTTCTTCCCATACCACCTACATGTTAAAGTATCTTTAAGTATGTGTTTAACACAGTTGATAAACCATACCTTCAAATTCAACCTTTCAGAGTAGCTTATACCAGACCAGCAGTCTTGGAGAAATCAAAAACATAGAGATAAGCGTTGATATGTCATGAATAAAGGAACTGCAGCTGGGAGGAAGACTCGTAGCAAGGCAATGGGGAATTGAGACATTGCAGTGCAACAAGGAACTTGGGCTACATGGAATAATGTAATGAGCAACTGAAATAGAAAATATTCCTTCATGGAACATAGATTCAAGGTGATGAGTTAGAACACAAAGCATTGCAATTAGAAACCAATAATTAAAGCATTGTGTTTGACATAGAGACTCAGACATTGCAAATGAGAAATTAATTCTCAGGTTATTCTGAGTAGAAACAAGAAGTAATGAAATGAAGACTCAAGACGGACAATGCAGAATTAATTCAAAAGGAAAAAATGCAACAACAAAACTAGACTAACTAGTGCTATGAGGAATAGTCCTAAGAGGATAGCAGTGAGGAATGAGACCCTGAGTAATGTGGTAAGCCATGAAGACTCGAGTGAGTGAATTAAAAGTTATAGACTAAATGCACTATGACAGCAAACAGAATTCCGGGAAATTGAGTAAGGATGAAGGATCAGAGCAATATGGCAGGGCTGAATAGGACCTTAAGCTGTGAGGAGTAATAAAGGCTCAGAGCATCTGAATTGGTATTCATTGCTGATTTTGTCTTTGATTTAAGGCCTTTAACTTGTATATTTTTTAGTTGTTTTCATATTAACGTAAAACATTTGTATACTCCTGAGTACAGGATACTTTATGTAGTATTTCGAAAATCACATATCAAAGTAAGGTATATTATGTAATAGCAACTATTTATAACTTGTCAGCTATGGAAAACAGGTGTACAGTTATAGATCTGAAGTTTTGATAAATGTAATCTGAAAAGATATTAACTGTTTTGATGTAAATTGACTTTTGAGATTTTTTTTTTTTGTGTGCACTCATGCTGGTTTCTCCTTAAACAAAATTGGCTATTCTACTACCATAGGTCTTGTACCATTTGTTTGAGGGCTTCAGTGAACTGGGAGAGCAAAACATCATGCCTATAGACATTGCTAGTGGTGTGGCATCCTTCCTACTGGTAGCCCTTGGAGGCACAGCCATCGGTATCATCTGGGGCTTTCTTACTGCTTTTGTCACCAGGTAACCCTCAAAGGACCTAATGATTCTTTGCAGTTCTCTGTATCTTTAATAGTTTGACTATATGTTGGGGTCTTCCCCTGCAACCTCTGAGAACCTCTCTCTTAAGCACTTCATACAGTATAACATCATTTATAGTAACAGCTCTCAGTTATCCACATTGTTTTAATACTTAAAGTATTGATATATTGATTGATTTATTGATTAATATAATAGATGATAATAAGAACCTTTTCATACCTTGAAATTATATTTTTATATATAGTGTGGTTCACTTAGCATTCCTTCATATTTCACTAAGACATGGCTTCCCACACAGGTTGACCAGCCAAGTGCGTGTAATAGAGCCCATCTTTGTTTTTGTCATGTCCTACCTCGCCTATCTTAATGCTGAGATCTTCCACTTATCCGGTATCTTGTCGTAAGTTGACTCCACACTTTCTTCATTTTGTGGCGTTGTAGGATGTTATGGACAGATGATAATGATTATCTAATATGCATGTGTTTTAGTATACAATATTGTGTTCAGCCAGAATCTTTCGTGAAATATCATAGTTGTCTCACATCTGCTCATGTAGGATAATTAGTGATAATGTAGTGAAACAGATGTTGGCATTAGTCATGATCATTATGCACTCTGACGTCTCAAATCTGGCTACCTTGACCTGGCTGAGCTTTGCCGGATTTCTGAATTTTATGGAGTGTGGATACCCATTATACCAAAGAGACCTGATAGAAAACTATATTAATTATAATTTAATCTGTGGAATATTCTTTTCTCAGTATATGATTTTTTGCAAGTTTTGAACTACATTGAAACCTATTATTTTCTTTATGAAAATTTTTTTGGTTGTTTCCTTTTTCAAGTAGAATGGGGTAGCAGTAGGTGATTACTTATAAAGTGCTTGGGGTGGCACCAAGCTCAGTTAAGATTGAAGGTGTGAAAATAATTGTTGACTTCTTTTAATGTGGCTTGTGCCTCAGAAGAGGCCTTGTAAAGTAGTTAGGGGCTCTGTTTGTGCTTGAATGTCTCAGAAACATTTTGATACTTCTTGAGCAATTCTAATAGTGTCACTTGTTTCATGTAATATGGAATTTCTCTTGTATAATGTAAGGTAACATAGGTCATTACATAAAAGTTGAAGTGCTGGAGGTTTCAGTTAGCACCTGTGCCCTTACTGTTGCTAGATTTTGGCAGTTATTAAATTTTGATATGTTGGATTTGAGAAATGAGAGTGTAATAGTAACAGTGGGGAGTTATTAGAAATGTCAGTAGTACATTGTAGATGTCTCTCTCTAATAAACCTGAGTATTATTTGCAACTTTATCCCACCACACAAAACTGTCTTAGATATGTGCACATTTACCAATTGGGTATCCCATAGTATCGTAGAAACTTTTTTGATGTTTTAGAAAAAAGTTGTAATCGATTAGTAATTATGAGTTACATTTTTCCATTCATCATTACAGCATCACTTTTTGTGGAATTACTATGAAAAATTATGTGGAACAAAACATATCTACTAAGTCCCACACAACCATCAAATATGCAATGAAGATGCTGGCATCCTCATCAGAGACCATCATCTTTATGTTCTTGGGTGTGTCGACCGTACAGAGCAAGCATAAATGGAACACCTGGTTTGTTATCTTAACTATTGTCTTCTGCTCCATCTACAGAATCCTTGGTGAGTAGCTTAAGGCATAGAGAAGTTGGCATGGTTTAGTATATGAAAGAGATTTGGCTGTTTGTGGATTGAAGGTACATTATTTTTCTTTTTAAGAGAGAGTAGGTGTGATACATAGATACTATATGAGCACGATATAGAGAAAAAATAAAAAGATATGTTGGAATTATTGTAAGTTATGTTATTGTGATGAATTGTGTAAATTCTTTAAGATTAGGCTAAATGTTCTAATTTTGATTGTTTAATGAGCATGACAGTTTCAGTACAGTACAAGTTTTGGCATGCATCTGTTTTGCCTGTAACTAATATTCAGTAAAAATCTTATTAAAAAATTTGTATGTACTGTGCTTTATGCAGTTATTTCTTAAACCACGCAGGCGTCTTGATCTTCAGTGCTGTTTGCAATCGGTTCCGTGTGAAGAAGATCAAATTTGTGGACAAGTTTATCATGTCCTATGGTGGGTTGCGAGGTGCTGTGGCTTTCGCTTTAGTGTTGACCATTAATGTTGACCACATTCCACTACAGCCAATGTTCCTCACTGCCACCATTGCTATGATCTACTTTACTGTTTTTGTGCAAGTAAGTCTGTAGTACCAGCTTATGATTACAATAGTCATTTACATTATCATACAAGGTGTCTTTTTGATTATGTAGTTCCATAAAGTAACATGAGTTGGTCACAAGAATACAGTAAACCCCCTTTGAAGTTGTGGACTCCTTAAAGCTCATTACATCATGATGAAGCTATGAAAGTGAAATGGTTTATAAATGAAAGAAAAAGTTAATGAAGTTTTAGGTTTATTCCCAGAAGCACTACTGAAGGAGTAGTGTATTATGTTAAAGAATGCTTTCCTTGTTCTCACTGATGATTTACTGAGACAGTACTCACACCTCAATCCTACTTTTCAGTTCAATTCAGTTGTACTTTAGGTGGTCTTGGCTTAGCAACAGCACCTCTCTTTTTCTGTTATATCAAATTTAAAATCTTATGATTTGCATAACATTCTTTTATGTAACTCAGTCATAGGTACTTAAGATAATGCTGCTTAATTCTTTATCTATTACTTACAGGGTATCACCATTAAGCCACTTGTGCAAATCTTGGGAATCAAGAAAGCTGAGAAGCGAACATTAACTATGAATGAACGCCTCCATGAAAGGGTAACCCTTAAGATTTCCACCTTTGATATTAATTCCCGCAAAAGTTGCATGGATGCACTTGATTCACCATATTTACAAAAGATAGTAGATGGATGATTGATGAATAGATTATAATTTTGTAATTTGTTCATATGGAGACACAAGATTATAGCATGTTAGTAGATTACAGCATAATTAGTCTTTTTTTATTCATAAGTTTTAAGAATTTTTTAACTTATGGTGTGTATGAAGTGTTCATGCAGTTTATGAAATGTGTGCTGTAGTGAATAAATTGAAATATATGATTTTAGAATTACCTTCAGTTGAGTGATAACCAAACCAATATGAAGAAATTTTTTGTGAAAGTGTCATTGTGTTGGTGTTACCAGAATATGGGGAAAACTTATGCAGTGACCAAAGGGTTCTTGAAAATTCTGCATACACCACTTGCACTGACTGTGATAAACATGTAAATTTGATAGAAAAGATAGCAAAATATAAATCTTATGGATGATATTATTTCATTAGATTTTATGCACTGTATATCAATAACCTAGTCAGTCATTCTTAATTACTGTAGGGAAGGATTATGTATCAACATTGTTTTTGTATATAAACAATAAATTTTGAAAGAGAATAGTCACAAAATACTCACCATTGAAATAGAATAACCTAGATAGAGGTTCACACATCTTTTAAAACTCCTTGATTTTGTTATGTTACAGACAATGGATTACATCATTGCGGGCATTGAGGATGTGATGGGCAAGCATGGAAACATACGCATCAGGAACAAGTGAGTCATTCATCATGAGTACCACTCATATTTTCAGTATTAGCCAATAGTTTCTCCATAATTTTACCCCATCAGTTGAATTGTTTTGGCTTGGAATCAGGATTTTGAAAGATGATCCAAAAAATATTCCCTTTAGTGTCTAAAAATGGGGCATTAGCATGCCTCTCATCCTCATATAGTGTGAAAAATTCACACAGAGTTGGTATTAGTTGTAGTCACATTGTTCACTCACAACATGTAGTGATGAGTGAACAACATGTAGTGATAAGTATTATAACTGAGAAACAAATACTTAAAGATAAGAGGTCTTTAGCTTTCAGATCCATGTCATACACTGTTCTTATTTATACTTATAGTGTTTAAAGGCTTTGTGTTTTAATGTTTTACGCAATTAGGATGACAGTTACTGGTATTGTATGTTAGATATATAAGTACTTCTTATCTTGAAACCATTTTAATAGTTAAACAGGAAATCAAAGTAGCTTTTACTGCGATATAAGATTCATTAGATATGGGATTACATTTTTTCTTCTTTATTTTCTTTTTTTTATGAGTGAGAAGTATGTCCACAGCAGATTATTTGAAAACAGAATACCCTCACTAGTCCAGACTAGTTAGTAGGAGGGTGTTTAGAGTACCCTAAAGTACAAACTGTTCAAATGAATAGAAGAAATGCATTACACATGCAAATGTGGCATAATAAGTATATATGTCCCAAAATAGTTCTTTATATTAGCCCTGTGAATAGATAATGAATGTGAAGCATTAAATATAAAACCAGTTATGTATCCTTGGGCATTTTTAAAGTAATTCTACAGGAGCCTTACAGTTAAGGAGAAAATTACCATTCTTAAACATGTAGATGCAGAGGTAATAATGCATTAGATCATACCAGAATTATTCTTTATATATGTAGTGAAAATTGCAAATGTAGTACTTCAAGAACATCAGAAGGAAGACATAATCACTTACAGGCTAACAGACAGAAACACACTACCTATAATCATAGTAATGGATGAATGAAATTAACCAGATGTTGAAATTGTAAGTACTGACAATATACACTTACAATGACTGGGGGTACGGGAGATTCAGGAGATGGGGTCCCATAAGTATAGAAATTCCTCCCAATACTGTACTACTTAATTGGATAATTACACCAAATTACCCCCAAGTATTTTCTGATATGGGTTTTATTCAAGGGGTTCCTCCAATGATTTGACTTTCTAACAAACGTAGCAGCCTTTTCCCCTCCTTTATGTTGAATTTATTAGGGTTTGCTGTGTTTACTTAGTCCTGTTATGGTTTTCTAGTACATGAGGCAATATGGTATCTTTCACATGGTCAGTCTCACTGCACAGTTTACGCAATATAGAGGAATTATTCCCTGTAAAGTAGTTCTTGCCCTCTGTGTTATACCCTTTACTTGTAGGTGGAGAAATAACCATTGCTTTCTTATAGTTACCTGATTGGTACACCTTCACTCTTGTTCATGTGGATGCCTTACCATCCTCATTGCTTTTGCCTTTGGAATATAGTATACTGTTTTTTTTTTCAAAGTTCTGGACCTGTTGTGTATATAATTATTCATTGTCTACCTTTCCCACCATTTCTTTAGAGTATTCCCTTCCCAATTTAAGAACTTACAGTCTCCTACCATCATGGCATCCATTCTTAATTAGATACTCAATTTCGACTAAGAATATTTTTTTTTACATGTGTGAATCTGAGCATGATGTTTTTCCCCTTCATTTTTTTTTTTTTTTTTTTGATATTTCTGCCTTTGATAATGTTATTTGATGAGAGACAGAGTTCAATTTTTATGCATACCATTAACTTGAACAATGAGTTCCTTACCCAATTAGAATATACTCAGGCTTGACTCTTTCATTTCTGTTGTGGAGTAGATCACTGACATTGCCCTCCTTTTACTATAGGTGAGGATAATGTGTTTTTGATTCAGGTTTTTATATACTCATTCCACTATTTGTATCCCTCTTTCTACATGGTCAGTTACGGATATGTCACAGGGTTTTGTAAAACATTTGTAACTTCCCTTATGCCAGAAGGAAAACTATTTTGGTACTGTAGTGCACACTAACCAACAGTTACAGTAGGGAAGTTAGGGGTGATCCAAATAAACACCACTACCTATCCTTACTTGGTATATTGACAAGAAAATGGGTAATCCAGAATGTACTTTGGGAGATAATACCAGTGTACAAAGAACTTGTACATGTATACCTGATTCTCATATATGTAACACCTTTCCAGTTTAGGGATATTGTTGTTACAGATACATGCCGTTGAAGAAGGAAACTTATATATTTATTACCCAAAAGCAGAATGATCACATTCAAAATCTCTCACGAAGCATTTTAGAATGATATAGAGACAATGATATTAGGAATATTGATGTTTGATTATATCTTGGCTTAGCTCAGCATATTACCCAACACACTTAGATTTTATGGAAGTATACATCCATGATAAAGTAGATTAACTTTATAGCGTATTAATTCAGTAGGGATCGTCTCTATCTGTGAGTGAATCAGCTAAATTTCAATATAAGTTATATTTTCAAAATTACTGTCTTTATTACTGAACGTGCAGAAAAGGTAAGGTATCATTTTTTCCTAAAGATTATTCAGTATTTACAAAACAGCCTCTAGCAGTTTAATATCATATCATTCATGTTAGTTTCATTTCATTATCAGTACAGCTATGTATATGATAATATTTGCAAAGCATGTAAGCCAGATAATCTACACTGGCTTTGGGGAGTTTAAGAGCTACTTGGTTTTCCTAATGAGGATACATTTAATCTTAATAGGAGAGAAATACTTCTGGTGATCTTCAAAAAATTCCTTATATTTCCCTAATGGGTATTTTGTTTTTTCAGGAAAGAGATATATTCAATTCACCTGTAGGAAATTCATATTTTCCTATATGGTGTTATTTTCTGGTGATCTTCAAGAAATTTCTTATATTTCCCTAATGGGTATTTTTTTTTTCAGGAAAGAGATATATTCAATTCACCTGTAGGAAATTCTTATTTTCCCATATGATGTTAAAGATAAGTCACCATGAAATTGAGTATTTCTTTCCTTCTCCCTCTACCTGTAACCTCTTCAATACCATGTATTAATTCTTTTTTACATTATCATGATTTATCTAAACTGAATGCATTATGTAGTATTATCACTTTTTTTCCCTTTAGGTTCAAACGGTTCAACAATAAATACTTGACACCATTCCTGGTTCGTGATAACAATGTCATAGAGCCAAAACTCTTAGAAACCTACAGCCAGATCAAGATGCAAGAGGCTCTCGATTTCATGGCAACTAATGGCAACTCACCCAGCAATATTGAGTCATTTACCAATTTACTACGCAATGCAGCCACTCATCCTATGTGAGTTCCATATTATATCCTAGAACTGTTGCTTTTATTTCTTGTAGTGTTGGGAAGTAGCTGTTGTTTTTTTTTCATGCTTGAAAGCCTCAATCAAGCCTGGCCAAAAGTGATGTTTCACTCTTCTAGAGCCCTGCCAAAGGTGACCTTTCACTTGTGGTGTAACACCAAGCAGGCATAGTCCAGTAGCATCTTTCAGATAGATATTTACTTATATTTACATACTTAAGTACAATACATACTGTGTGTGTGTGTGTAAAGATTCATTTTATTAGGCTTGGCACAAGTTCTTGTCAGTGGGTGTTCCATTACTGGCATAACTCAGGTTTTTATGTTCAGGGTACCATTAGCCATATGTACATGTGTCATGTTAAACTAATGAGTACCTTATGTTATAGTCTATCAAACACCCAAGGGGAGTGGAACTTAGATGTTGGAGAGCTGGACTACAATCCAACTATGAGGGACATTGATGATGCCAAGTTCCACCACCTCCTTTCCAGCGATTACAAACCTATTAAGCGGGTGAGTGAAAACAGTTAACAGGCGATGTATGTTTAAAGACTTTCTTCTCAGTATGCTTCATTATTTATATTTCATGCAGAACCATCTGAGAGAAAGCTTATTATCGTAATTATTCTGTATCTTTTCAGATTTTGAACACTAAATTTCAAGTGTCAGAACATAACTTTGTTTTCATTTTTCATAATGAGTGAGAAGGAAAACTCAGTCCAGGCCATGGCAGTACTGGTGATCCAATTAAAAGATTTTTTACTTTAGATTGTTCTTAGATACTGATCATAAACTGCCTTTAACAGCACCGTGGATCAACATATAAACGACATGCGGTTAAGGATGATGATGTGCTGACACAGACGGATGTTAATCACCACAACATGTATCTTCACACACGTCAGTTTGTCAGCAATATCAGGAAGCAAAACAAAAAAGACAAAAAGCCTGTGAGTTCAGTCTAACAAATTCTTGTATTTATAAGTACCATTCATAATTATGTTTGAAATATAGTTTATGATGGTTCAGGTGATTAAAGTATTCCTTATTTTGGATGAGCAAGGTCACTGGAATGAATGGTATTGCAGATGAATTTCCCAAAAAAGAGGATGACTGTGATGTTGATTGGTTAGTTGGGATTTTCAGTGTATGTTTAGATCACAGTGGGGCACCTTAAGTGTGGCAGTGTGTGCATAGTGCTGTTGAATAAAGGCAAATGGGACGAAGGTGAATGTTCAAATTGCAAAGGTATGAGCTTGTCGAGTGTAACTAGTAAGTTGCATAGAAGAGTGGTGATTAAGAGGGTGGTGGTATGCTCAGAACATCAGACTGGGAAGGACAGTATGGTTTCATGATCTGTAGAATATGTGTGGATCAGGTGTTTGCTTTGAAAATTGTATGTGAGAAATACTTAAAGAAACAGCAGGATTTGTCCATTATGTTTATAGATCTGGAGAAAGCATATGATAGCATTGATGGAGATACTTTGTGGAAGGTGTTACAATTGTATTGAGTGGAAGGGAAAGGAATTTTAAATTGAGAGTAAGGCATGTGTGCAAGTAAACAGAGAAGATAAGTGGTACCAGATGAAGTTGGGTCTGCAGTATGATATTACCA
Source organism: Panulirus laevicauda (assembly GCA_032273605.1). Lineage (NCBI taxonomy): Eukaryota > Metazoa > Arthropoda > Malacostraca > Decapoda > Palinuridae > Panulirus > Panulirus laevicauda. The sequence goes on along the minus strand of JAUTXX010133086.1, from coordinate 4,393 downwards.
TAGCCCTTTGATTTCCTTGTGGATGAGGTGGTGAGGGAGGTAAATGCAAGGGTTTTGAATGCAGTCTGTAGGGGAGGACAGGGCCTGGAAAGTGAATAAATTGTTTGTTGATGACATGGCACTGAAGTTGTTGTCTACGTTTGGGAGTGTGTGAATGGAAACATTTAAGAGTAAAAGAGAACAAAGTAAAGTTATTAGGTTTAGCAGTGCAAAGAGACGAGGTATTTGGGGTTTGAGATTGAATGGAGAAAATTTGAATTTTGAGTTCCTGAGACTGAACATTGCAGTGAATGGAACCATGGAAACAGAGGCAAGTCATGTGGTTGGTGAGGGAAGGAAGAGCGAGCATTGAGGAATGTTTGGAAAGAGAGGTCACTGTCTGGGAGGGTCAAAATGGATGTGTTTAAAGGAATAGTAGTCCCAACAATGTTGTTTGTGTGCAAGGCATGGGCTACATATGAGAATATATGGAAGAGGATGAATGTTTTGGAAATAAAATGTCTGAGGACAGTATGTGGTGTGGGGAGGGTTGATAGAGTAATAATGATAGGGTAAGAGAACTGAAGAGGGTGTGCTGAAATGGTTTAGACAAACAAATAGAATGAAGGAGGAGATCTAAGAGGATATATGTGTTACAAGTGGAGAGGACAAGGATAAGGGGAAGACCAAATCAGATATGTACTTGGGGCCGGAACATGCGGGAGAATGGATGTTATGCATGGGATAGAGTGATGTTACATACAGGGTTAACATATTGTCGTTGGACTGAACCAAAGCACATGAAGCAGTGAGGGAAACCACAAGGTGTATAGGCCTTGATTGTAAGTAGGGGGCTGTGGTTTCTGTGTATTACACGTGATTGATAGAAGATAGATGTGATGAATTAGTCCTGTTCATCATTTGTTCCTGCCACTACCTCACTAATGCAGGAAATAGTGAGTAAGTATGAAGTATGAAAAATTACTACCTCTAATGCAAGAAATAGTGAGAAAGTATGAAGTATGAAAAATTATATCATTGCTGAATATATGAATAGAGTAGCATAGTACAATTTGCTCTGAGGAAAATCATACCAGGAACCAAATATTATTACTTTCAATAGGATATTTTAATCAAAAGCATATCCATTGATGGAATCTTTATTGATTTAATTGAAATCTAATGACCAATGATGATTTAGGAATATGCCGGAGGTCCAATCAGCCCCGAGCATCTACCAGCTGTTCGATTCTCTCAAATCGTACAGATTGTTGACAATGTGGCACAGGAAACCCTTGTCCAGGTAACCTTTGTGGGAACAGTGTGGACAAGGATGATGCCTCTTGAAATAGTTATCAGTATTATCATGTTGCATAAATTAAAAATATGCAACTGTAAGCATCCATTGTTTTGCAAAACTAATAAGAATACTGGCATCCTTATCCACTGACCCTTATTGTGCTGTGCATCAAGTCTGTGTAATGTTTCTGTATCACCAGAATCTCTGCTTACAGAAACACAATGTGTTTTTATTTTTTGCTTTATTAATTGACTTATAACAGTGCGGTATGGCAATATTTACATAAGTTTCTGCAGCAGGATACAAATCATAGACTGTGAACACATCTGCATGATAGTCCATGAATGTGTGTTACATGTGTTTTCTTCATCCATATGTGAAAAGAATGCAGTATTCCTAAAAAGTTACCAAACATGCAGGTTAGGAAAGAAGTTTAAAAAATGCTTTGACATGAAACTTACTATGATTTAGAGAGTACCTCTCATTTTTGGAAGAAGGATGTCACTTTGTTGCTGGTTTTGTCATATTTTTGATAGACATCTGAGCTGATATATTGAGCATGGTTGAACATTCCTTCAGAATGATATTTACTACATATGATTGCATAAATATGCATGATGTTATGGATATATAGAATAGAATTTGAATATTAAAAGTCACATCAGCCAGCCCAATACTCTTGGAGCATGCAAGTTTTTCCTGGTTTCATGAGTATCATAATATGGTGGTGCATGGTACAGTTAGTTCATCTAGTGGAAACTGGCAGCAGTAGCTGGTGGTGAATTGATTCTTCTTAATAACTTGACAGATAGTGTTATTATTGTGGCATAACATGATATATGTATTATTATTATTCTGCTGTTATTCCTCATAGTTTCAAGATTTTCAAAGTAACCCTCCTAGCTTCTCATCTGTCTTAGAAACCCCTTACCCTCATTTCATCTGGCACTTTTAGTGACCTATGATATTTTTACATTATTGTAGATTACCATAGTTCATTCAAAAAAATATTTTAACAGAAATTTCTTTAATGAATTCTTTTAATGTATATGTTGTATTTATGATCTTATGCTCATTAAAAAAAGGGAAAAAAGAACATTCTGCAAGTCCAGGTAAAAGTCATCTGTACTTTTATATTTTACTGCTTATTCGTATAACTCTGTAAAGATAGATATAATTAACATATACTGCTCTTTTAAAGTGTTGAAGACATACACTGATGGTGGGGTACAGACATATTCTGAAACTCAGAGATGGAAATAGCAAGTCACGTCTTTGGAATGTAATTTGTCCACTGCCTATACTTGTAGTATTTCTAGTGTTTTGAAAAAGAAAATCTTATTAACAGTGGAAAGCTTCATCTCATTACCAAGCAGTAATTTTTGTCTTTCAGAGTCAAATCTTCTTTCAATAAAGGTTGAAAGTAGCATGAAGAGGGAAGTAGACTGTACATAATCCAACCTCGTCTAAGGTGGATGTTTTAAGTATTAAGTATTTTCTGAGAGTTGAATATGATTCTAAACATAGATGATTCCAGTGAAGTTTAGAAAATGCAGAATTTTGATTTTAGTATTACATTCAACAGACAGAGAATGGTATGGTGATGCAGGACAAAGATCTAGATGACTCCCATTCATCTTTCCAAAAGAATGGATCAGCCATTACCCTTAAGAGTGGTAAGTTTTAATACAGGCACTTCATAAAAATGTCACTTGCTTCAAGCTACACCATGCATGCCAATACTTTCTCACAGTTTGATAAATTCATAATCTTATAGCTGCTTAAGGCAAATGAAAAAGCATCTTGTTAACTATAAAAACACCAGTAGTTTTTACATGTACACATTAATGCCAGCTTAAGGTTCAGAACCATAGTAATGGCTGTGAGAGGTAAATTCAGCATATATTTGATATCTTTGTAATCATAGTGATTAATAGGTGGTCATATCTCATAAAAAACTTTGAGACTTGCAGTCTTTACACAGCCACAGCATTTTAGTTTTGCAGGTAATTCATATGACTTTCACTCATTGGCAAGCTAATGATAATTACAGTGCACAGTGCTGCCTTTGCGGCTGACTGTTATTTTTGTTATAATGAATCCATTTACCCATCAAGTAAAGTTATTCATGTACATGATAGATTTGCCCCTACAATGCTGTCTTTTTATAGTGAAACTTTTCATATAACCTCTACTATCTGACATCTATACTATAGTGTCTCTGTAATGTCTTTTAGATATATTCTTCAGTGACATTTTCTCTATGTAAAAATTATATTACATTTTCATTGTACATAATACCTCTTTCATATCCATAACAAAGAGTCACTGAATGTTTGATGTGTCTGCATGAATGCACACTCTTTATGTTTTTTGGCCTCACTTTTTCCTTTGTTTTATGTAATGAAGGAAAGGATGTTATTTTTGCATGCTTGTACATGTGAATGTGTTACTTCTGGCAGACTACATGGCACATGTTCTGCGAGACAACCCCGCCTATGAAGATGATGAGAATGCCATGTTCAGCACACCTAATACAGGTAAGATACAACCATTTTATTCCAGAATTCCATCATAAAAATTGGACCTGTGGTAATTATGAATGACTGAATATATATATTATCCCTAGGGATAGGGGAGAAAGAATGGATGAAGGCAAGCATGTATTGATATGTACATGTGTATATATGTAATGTCTGCTTAAGTGCGTGTGTATGTATGATTATGTTGATATGTATATGTGCTAATGTGGTTTCAGAAGTGGTAGAGGATGTGTGGATCAGGTGTTTGCTTTAAAGAGTGTATGTGAGAAGTACTTAGAAAAACAAATGGATTTGTATGTAGCATTTATGGATCTGGAGAAGGCATATGATAGGGTTGATGGAGATGCTCTGTGGAAGGTATTAAGAGTATATGGTGTAGGAGGTAAGTTGCTAGAAGTGGTGAAAATTTTTTTGAGGATGTAAGGCATTAGTATGAGTAGGAAGAGAGGAAAGTGATTGGTTCCCAGTTAATGTTGGTTTGCAGCAGGGTTGCATGATGTCTCCATGGTTGTTTAATTTGTTTATGGATGGGGTTGTTAGGGAGGTGAATGCAAGAGTTTTGGAAAGAGGG
>JAUTXX010133085.1:0-22096 GCA_032273605.1 Panulirus laevicauda | reverse complement strand
AACAGGAAAGGAATCAAAGATAATAGGTAGGTAAACGGATGCTGCAGCTGCTTAGTTTATTTCATTTATGCCTTATTTGGAGCAGAGGAAATGTTGATTTTGATAATTGTAATTTGCACAGAGTATTCTCAGTTTATTGTGTCACATAACCTGGACATCTGTAGTAATTTGCAGTATAAGATTGATGTAATTTTCATATTTTGTGTATAAATATACAGTACTTCTATTTACAGTACATCTCGGCACAGCATAATGAACCAATTTCTAAGAGCATGCAAACAGCTGTGGGCCGGGCTGTAAATAACGAGGGATTGAGACAAGAAATATGGATTCGGCCAGACAGTGGAGCTACAAATTGTCGTACTCTCTCTCATTCCAGCAATGATGAAGACACAAGTAAAGAAGATGAATTGAAGAAGTTGTCACTTGAGCAGGTAAGCCCATCTGAATTTTTTTAAAGAGCTATAAATTTTCTTTAGCACAGTCTTGTTTAATGTTGACAGGGGAATTATTTTTGTAAGGAGAGGAAAGTAAGTGCCATAATATGGGTTGTTCAGAGACATCTTACGCATTCAGACTCATTTTTTAAGGGTGAGGATGAAGGTTGCCATTATCTCCCAACTGCTAATGCAAACCTGTGACATTAACCAGAGATGTGGACCACCAGTATACATTTACCACAGTGCCAAATAAGTATCACCAAAAAGCTTTAGTCCATCAAATGTTCTAACTGCATATCATTGTCATGCATTAGAGACTTCTTAGAATATTAGAAATGCAACCACCACTCAGACAACAATTCCCAAAACACCATCACAAACCCCCTCACCTCCAGTGCAAGTAACCGATGAACATCACAGATCCCACCTCTCCTAGCAACTATAACAGACAAATTGCATACGAACCTGACAAGCACTAAACAACCACCCGTCCAGCTCAGTTTGAAACTCCAACCTACGAGACATAACCCATCAGAAACTTCAGTTCCCAGACAGACTTGAGGTACATTCTCCCATCACTACAATACTAGAAACATTGTGTTGGCTTATCCCAAGACCCTCCATGCCCACGATGCAACTACCATAGAAAACACACCAAGCACTCAGTTGTCTTGCATTGTCTGTACATAGACACTGTACATATACAACACACAGTATCACAACAGTTTATAAACCGTGATCCTCACCAGTGGATGTGGCCTGCTTCCCGAGTGCTGCAGGAGCCTCATAAGAATAGAAGAGATCTCTTAGGCAGGAAGTAAGTACATTTATTTGATTTTTTGTCATTCTTGTTCTCCATCCCTATGTTAGTGAGGTAGTACCAGGAACAGACGAAGAAAGGCCACATCCACTCGCATCCATTCTTTTGCTGTCATATGTAATGCACCGAAACCACAGCTCCCTATCCACAAACAGGCCCCCACAGACCTTTCCATGGTTTACCCTGGATGCTTCACATTCCCTGGTTCAGACCAGTGACAGCATATCAACTCCGGTATACCACATCATTCCAATTCACTCTATCCCATGCACGCCTTTCACCTTCCAGCATGTTCAGGCTCTGACTGTTCAAGATATTTTTCACTCCATCCTTCCACCTCCAGTTTGGTCTCCCCATTCTTCTGGTTCCCTCCACTTCTGACTCATATACCCTCTTTGTCAACCATTCTTCACTCATTCTCTCCATATGTCCAAACCATTTCAGCCCACCCTCTTCCACTCTATCACACTTTTTATTGCCAGACATCTCTCTTACCCTTTTTATATTTACTTGACCAAATCACCTCTAACCACATATTGTACTCAAACATTTCATTTCCAACACATCCACCCACCTTTGCACAGCCTTATCTATAGCCCATGCCTTGTATCCATATGATATTGTTGGGACTACTATTCCTTTAAACATAACCATTGTTTCTTCCCAGATAACATTCTATCTTTCCACCCATTCTTCATCACTCCCACAACCTTTGTCCCATCCCCCACCCTATGACTCACTTCTGCTTCCATGGTTCTAATTGATTCTAATTGATGCCCCATGTCCACTCCTAGGTATCTGTAGCACTTCACTTCCTCCATTTTTTCCTTTCATCCTCACCCCTCAGCTAATCTGTCTCTCACCCCTGCTGAACCTTAATTACCTTGATTTTATTCACATTTACTCTCAACGTCCTTTTCTCACACACTCCTCCAAACTCAGTCACCATCTTCTGCAGTTTCTTACTTGAATCAGGTACCAGTGCTATAACATCAGTGAACACTGACTCACTTCCTAGGCCTTCTTGTCCCCAACGCATATATATTGAAATACAAGAAGAGGAGGGTTTCTAGCCCTCTGTTCCTGCCCCCTTTAGTCGCCTTCTATGACACACAAGGAAAATGGAGGTAGAATTCTTTCTCCCCTACAGAAGGAGTCAAGTGGGGAATGCTCATCCTCTTTGAAGGCTCAGATTGGGGTGTCTGAATGTGTGTGGATGTAGCCAAGATAAGAAGAGAAGAGAAATAGGTAGTATGTTTGAGGAAAGAAACCTCAGTGATCTGGTTCTGAGTGAAATGAAGTGCAAGGTAAAGGGGAAGAATGATTTGGAAATGTCTTGGGAGTAGAATCAGGAGTTGGTGAGAGGACAAGAGCTATGGATGGAGTAGCACCACTTCTGAAGCAGGAGCTCTGGGAATGTGTGACAGTGTAAGGAAATGAATTGTAGAATGATATGGGTAAAACTGAAAGTGGATGTTTAGAGATGGGTGATTACTGTTGCTTATGCATTTGGCTGTGAGAAGAAAGATCATGAGAGGGAAGTGTTTTGTGGGCAGTTGAGTGACTTTGTCAGTAGCATTGGTGTAGGAGACTCGGTATTAGTGATGGGTGATTTAAATGCGAAGGTAAGTATTGTGGCAGTATAGGGTATAATTAGTGTGCATTGGGATAGGTAGTAGTTGGGAGTCCGCCACTGACCAGGAAGGTATACTACCAGTACTACCAACCTGGGAATTGGTAGGGTTAGTGATGGCTGCATGGTTAGCCAGCACTTCATTGGTCATCAAGTTGCACTCTGACCCAACTAGCCTTCTTTTTTTATGCTTAACCTACACTTGGACCATTGGCATTCTGTCCACAAACATAGAATTTTTCCTTGTTACACATAACACTTGAGAACACTTTACTCACATAACTTATTTTTTGTAACTCTAGATATTCCTGTGATGAGCACTATGTGCTAGCCCTGCATTTTGGCAAAATGTTAGGAGCAGTAGATAGAAGTAGTAGGTAAGGAGCATTAGGTTGAAATATTAGGTATTAGTCGGTAGGAAAATTAGGTAGGAGCATCTATAAACAGAGTGCTAGACTGGCCCTCTGCCAGTGGCCTGTTATGGGTGAGGCACTGAAGGCTAAGAAGCGGCACTGGAGTTCACTAGTTGTGGAGACTCGATTACCTTGGCTACCCCCTTCAGGAAGTTCGAGAAAGGAACAGGCATCAGAGACATAGATAGATAGATAGCCATATGTTTGTCCACCTGGAGCTGGGAGAGTACTTAGAAGTCCCTGCACAAGGAGAATAAAGGAGATAGCATAGGTTTAGTGGGAAGAGATGGAGTTGGAGGATTAAGGAGCAAAGTTGAATTAGAGGAAAAGAAAGCACTCAAGTTAGTGGGTTAATCATTTGGAGAGGTATCTATAGATTGATATATTGGAAGAGAGGAGGAAAGGTTGAATTACAGAAGTTACCAAAGAAAGAAAAAGCTCTGTTGGTGAAAGTGCTGTAGTAGTCAAATCATCATACTTTCTTTTAATGAAGGTGTGCTTACTCAACAAAGAATAACTTTGACATGATTCTGAGCAGAAATGAAAGTGGAGTAGGTTTCAGGGGAAGAGAGGAGTTTTAAAACCTGATGTTTTGTCTTTGATGCAACAGCCAACAGAGCAGGATTGATCAAACTATGATGGGTAGAGAAAAAGTAGATTATTGGATGTAGGATTTCTTTCTAGCCAAGATTACCTCTGCTATGGATTCAGCACAATATGAGGCATCTTTGCCAGTGAAGCAGTACTTTTCCTAAGGAAATTTAGTAAAAGACTTGAAAAGAACCCATGTGGGATTACTACTGAGCTGTTCCAAAGTGCCAGAGTTGGCATTTCAAGGTCAAGGATAGAGAGTAGGTGTGTCCACTTAGATGTGATATAAATAGATTGTGGTATTAGGTCCCTAAGGGGGCAGAAGTAGTGTATTTATAGTGAGGTAGCTCAGAAGTAAATCCTGATACCACTTTGATTTTTTTTCTTAAATCTTAATTTCATAGTACAAAGCATGTCAGTGCTTTTTTTACTAAGCCAAACTTGTGCAAAATTTATCAAGTCTTTTATGCATTACTTGTGTAGTTTTTGGTTTTAAGTTGTGAAAGTGGTTGGTCACCGGAATATATACAAAAGACAGCATGTCTGAATACCTTGCATGATGGGAAAATAGCCAGATGTAGATGAAGAAAAGTCTTCAAATGTTTTTTCTGTTTAATTTTTCAGATTATGAAGAGATTACTTACAAGCTACCTTCACTGCCATGGAATGCTGTTTTCACGGGTTGGTTTGGATGGATTCCGAGAGTGTTGTTTGAGCATGTTGCTGGAGTTTTCTATGTTGCTTCGTGCATCACCTCCACGGCTCTCAACTTATCACCTACTCCAGATTATAACCATCAATATGTATGCAGTCAGCAACACTGAGCTGAAGGGTAAGTGCTGAAATTAATTTTGTCTGGTAATACTTTATTTTTCAATTGTGATTTCAGGTCTTTTCAACAAAATGATAAGGTAAGATTTTTATGGTTTTGCTTTGCTTCTTTTCTTATCTTATGAACACAGTTCGCTTTACTTGATATGTAGCATGACACTCATTATTTACAGCATCATTTGTAATGTTTTTCTTCTAATTTTGAAGGATGAAGTAGGTACTCGCTGGCATGCTAGCATGTGAAAACCAAAATATCTTGATGTTGAATATTACTTTGGGACTGTGAAAGACACAGTACTTGAATGAAACTGTTATGTTCCTCAGTTTGGGTGAGCACTGCCTACTCATGTACTATTGCCTTGACTTTCAGCTGATATTTCAAAAATCTTGGAAAGAAAAAGCATTTGGATTAAGCATATGTATTCCATTACTTTTCAGGAAGGTCCAGCAAGTATGCTGAAAGAAGTGAGGAGTGCAGGTTTCTAAGATAGTCAGTGCTTAGCATTGTAACATTTCACAGCAATTCATAACTGATGTCATAAAGTTCCTCAGTGAATCACAGAATAAATTCTCATCCATCCTCTGTCTTTGCTATGCTGTTCCTAGCTTATGATTTCCTCTTGATACATTTGTGATTTCATGCTTTTCATTGGATATGTTTTGGTAATGCATCCATGATGAGAGATACAAATAGAGTAGTGTCTGATATGGTTTCTTCTGCTGTGTCAAATGGAGGGAATGAGTAGAAACTTTCTTCAGTTATCAGAAAGCTGCCTTATCAATGATAAGTTAATGCACATTGTTGAATTTTGATTGAGATTATCTCTTAACTTTCACTTTTAATCAACAATAACTATAAAGGACTTTTCAGGTGAAAGATGTGGCCTTTCATGGGGTCCATAGTGAGGGAGCTGGATAGTAGAGGATCTGGGACAGGTGGCTTGTCATGGATCCATAGAAAGGGGTTTGACTAGTGAAGGGTTGAGGCAGGTGGTCAATCATGATATCTTTGGGAAGGTGGGTGGTTACTGAAGGTTCTGGGTATGTGGCCTGTCATGTGATCTGTGGAGATGGGACAGGTGGCCTGTCATGGGAGCCATGGAAAGGGGGCTGACTAATGGAGGATCTGAGACGGGGCCTGCCGTTGATCCATAGAAAGTGGTCTGATTAGTGGAGGGTTGAAAGAGATGGTCTGTCATGGGATCCATGGAGAGGAGGCTGGCAAGGGGAGGACTGAAGCAGATTGCCTTTCATGGGATCCATGGAGATGGGGCTGGCTAGTGGAGGGTTTGGGCGAGTGGCATATCATTGGATCCAAAGAGAGGGGGCTAGCTAGGTGAGAGTCTTGGGCAGGTGGTCTGTCATGGTATCCATGGAGAGATGGCTGGCTAGTGGAAAGTCTCTGGCAGGTGGCCTGTTATTAGATCCATGGAGAAGGGGCTGTGGAGGTTTTTGGGGCAGGAGGCCTGTCATGGGATCCATGGAGAGGTGGCAGGCGAGAGGAAAGTGAGGTCAGGTAGTCTGTCATGGAATCCATGGAAAGGGGGCTGGCTAATCAAGGGTTCAGGGCAGATGGCCTGTCATGGGATCCTTGGAGAGGGGGCTGGCTAGTTGAGGGAATAGTTTTTCTTGGCTAGTCTCCTAATGTGGGACTCTGATGTCCTGATGTTCAGGACAGTGTCAGCTCCGAAGTCCCTCTCATACACAGAGTCCTGAAGCTTATTTCTTACTTTATTATAATGATAATGAAGCCTTCTTTCTCTTGTCCCATCCTTTATTACTTTACATGTACTTGGGTTTGATATAGGTATAGCAGTAGTGATGATGCTCGGAATGGTAATGTTCCCATTGTTTGCTATGATGTATGTGATTAGCCATACATATTAATGATATTTATTGTGCACCTCAGTTGGTTGTGCTTGCATATTGTTAGTGTACTTCTCTAGTGGTTGTGTTTGAATATTGTTAGTGTATTCCTCGCGTGGTTGTGTTTGTATGTTGTTAGTGTACTCCTCTAGTGGTTGTGCTTGTATGTTGTTACTTATCTGTTGGTTGTGTTGTATATTGTTAGTGTACTCCTCTAATTGTTGTGCTTGTACATTTTTAATGTACTCCTCTAGGTGGTTGTGTTTGTATTTTGTTAGTGTATTCCTCTAATGGCTGTATTTGTATATTGTTAGTGTACTCCTTTACTGGATGTGTTTGTACATTGTTAGTGTACTCTTCAAGTAGTTGTGTTTGTATATTGTCAGTTCAGTGTACTCTTATAGTTGTTGTATTTGTATGTTGCTATTACATGTTAATGTACTCCTGTAGTGGTTATGTTTGTATATTGTTAGTACACTGTTAATGTATTCCTATAGTTGTTATATGTTTGTATATTGTTAGTACTTTGTTGATGTACTCCTATAGTGGTTTTGAGCATTGTTAGTGTACTGCTCAGGTGGTTGTGTATGTCCACTGTTAGTGTCCTCATCTTGTGGTTGTATATGTACATTGTTAGTGTACTGCTCAGTTGTTGTGTATGTGAATTGTAAGGCCCTCATCTAGTCCTTGTGTATGTGCTTCGTTAGTGTTCTCTTCAAGTGGTTGTGAATGTACATAGGTAGTGTACTGCTCAGGTGGTTGTGCATGTACATTGTAAGTGCCCTTATCTAGTGGTTGTGTTTGCACATTGTTAGTGTATTCCTCTTTTGGTTGTGCATGTATATTGTTAGAGATAATATGTATGTATGTATTTACTATTACTGTTTAATGATTATGTGGTAGACATGAGTATGGTGGTGTAGCTGACATGAGGGCTGTTGTGTAGCCAGCAACTCTGGTGTTGATATGTGGTGTTTTTGTGTTGCAGACATGAGGTTGATGGTGTAGCTGGTAGCTCTTCTGTTGATGTAAGGTGTTGTTGTGTTGTAAATGTGAGGGTGATGGTGTATCTAGCAGCAGGGTGTTGATTTGTGGTGTTTGTTATGTTGCAGATGCACGGGTAGGTAGTGGATACCGGTCGGTGGCACAAGAGTTGGCATTAGTTTTGGCACAGGAAATGTTTGGGCAGCTAGTGCAGCTTGTGGTTGAACTGCTACCCCATCATGTCCAGCAGCACCATCACCAGCAGCAGCATCAGGTAGACCAGCCACCAGCGGCGGTGGACCCCCAGCGGCTCTTTACACCAACTCTAGCTCACTTCATGCCTGCCCTCAAGGTCAGTCACTTATTTAACTCTTCCACATGTACATACCAGAATCTCACCTCACATCACTTGTATATACCAGATTCTCATGTCACATCACCTTTATGTGCTAGAGCCTCACCTCACCCATATGTACCAGAACTTCATATCAGGGATATTACACAGTCCATATTAATGTGGTAAAAGAACTAGATTTCTGGAAAAGACTGAAATCACTGAGGCTCTACTCCCTAGAATGCAGATGGGAGAGCTATATCATCATCTATACTTAGAAAATCCTAAAAGGTATGGTTTCCAACTTACATTTGGAAATAACATCTTGCTGGCACAAGAGGCATGGAAGATTTTTTGAAATACTACCTCTGAAATCTAAAGGTGTGATATGCACATAAAGAGAGAACACTGTAAACATCTCGGGCCCAAGACTGTTCATGACCTTGCCATCTACCTGCAGAAACAGCATAGGAGACGCAGTGGAGAACAGCATGGGATACATGGTAGAGAATTTCAAGAATGCAGTGGACAAGTACTTTTTTTGTTGTTAAAGGCTCCAATCATAGACAAAAGTCCACATCAAGGCTGGGCTTTAATCAAAATATAGAAAGAATTATGAAACGGAAAGAGAAAGCACAAGGGAAAGTATTTATGAATTTTGGAGGAATCATAAAGAAAACTCTTTTCAAATGTGCCAGGACACAGCTATTGAAGAAGACATCAGAAGGTAGGGAGTTCCAAAGCTTCAACAGGTAAGGGAAGAAGCAGTTATCAAAATGGCCCACCCTTGATTTGCTGATGGCCACACAGTAATCATGTGGTGCAGCAGCTTGCTGAGTGTTGTATGGTCTAGCTAGTGGTGTGGGCACACAAGCAGTCAGATCTTGGGAGCAAAATCCAAAGTAATACCAATAGAAGAGGGAAAGTGAATCAACATTGCAGCGAAGGGCAAGAGGGTCAAGTTTGGAAGTTAGCTTGGGACAATTTATAAGTTGGACCACTTTTCACTCAACTCTGTCAAGTAAGGATATAGAGCTAGAACCACCCTTGATGTGAGAGCAGTACTTCACATCATCCATTTATACCAGAACTTCATATCACATTACCCTTATGCATCAGAACTTCATGTCAACCATTTGTCTCAGAACCTCATATTCCCTTATTCACCATACCTCACCTCATCCATATGCACCTGATGATGATTGTGTTACAGGCTTGGTGTGACTGGCTGCTGTACCACAGTGCTGCATGGAACCCACCACCTGCTGCCCACGAGTACTCCACCACGTAAGTACCTGTAGTTTGGTCTAGTCTTTCCCGATGCAGTCCTCCTTCACCCAGTCCTCCTCTGCCAAGCTTTGCCTTCCCCATCCCTTCCCTGCTAGTTTTATCTTGCCCAGGCCTCCCTCATTCAATCCTCCCTCATTGACTCTTTTCCTGCCCAGTCCTTCCCCCACCCAGTCATCCCTTGCCTAGTCATCCCCAACCAAGCCCTCTCCTTTGTAGTTCTTCCGTCTTTCATTCCTTCCCCTATCCAATCCATACTGTATATATAATATGTAAACACAGATACTGATGTGTTGTATAAGCATTAGTAAACAGATTGAATTAAACAAGAGAGGTATTCTCCATGTGGCCAAAGTCTCAGCTCACCCTTGTCAGTCCTCTCAGTTAGATTGTGCTCTCAATTACACCTCTCTTTGCTAGTCTCATTTCTTACATTATCTGTGCACCTCATGTCACATATCATTCTCAAGCATTTAATTAACAGCTCATTTATCCTTTTTCTATCATTTGCATTGCAGGCCCAAGATTCACATCCATACAACACTGCTGGGACTCATACCTTTCTAATGGAAACTGTCCTTTTCCTCCACATGTCATGGACCTTTCTGCCCACTTGTACCCTTTAATGCAGTTTTGAAACATTGTTCTCTTTGAGCCCTCCCCATTTAAACCAAAACAATCTTGTTTCTCCCTGCAGTTGCACAAAATGCTTGTTAATATTAGCTTTCAGTTTACTCCTGGACTCTGGAGTGTCTTCCTTGGATGTACCTCCAGAGTTATGTCATCCACAAACAGCAGCTAATTTACCTCCTTGTTCCCCACCCACTCGAAAGCCCTAGTATTTATCTCCCTCACCAATCCATCCATGAACAGATCAAATATCTGTGTTGACAACCCTCATCCTTGAGAGACTCTCCTTCACTGAGACCACATGCCTTCCTTTTAGCACACTTGCCTTACTCTCTTGGTAAAGCCTCCTCTGTATTTTGAAACTTCCCATATACGCCATATCTCCATAGCACCTCCTGTAGGCCAATACAGTCAACCTTATGATCCATAAATGCCTTGAATACATATTGGCATACATGACTGGGCGAGACACAAGTATATTGATAAATGCGAGGTCTAATTTTATGGGAAGCAGGATCTCAGCTATATGGGTGTACAGTGTTACATAATGTAGTGAGTGTAATATTCCCATTAGTAGCATGTGATGATACCTCCACTTGTGTGTTTGGTGTGTAAGAATAAGTAATGGTACTTGTGATTGTGCATTTATTATGTAAGCATTAATGATGGTGAACAGAGCATTTCCTCACTCATCAGAAGACATGGTGAAGACACGTGGTCGAGTGTGGCTGAGCTAGCCACCATCCTACGAGGTTTTGGCTCCCCAGATGTATCCTTGACGGAAGCACCTGCAGCTGGTGTTATTGAGGTTGGTGGACCGGACCTGGTTCCCCTCCGGCTCACAGAGGACACCTTCCTCAGGGGCTACGAGCCTCTTCTTCCAGCCCATGCTACCGTCACCTATGCTTCCCCCCTGGTGCACACGGTATGGACACCCCACAAGCCCTGCTGCACATGGTGTGATGTGGAGTCCCGACACTCCTTGGTGACTCTTGTCTCTAGTGGTAACTCCCATTCCTGGTGGTGACCCATTTTCATGTTGATTACCCTCCTCCCTGTTATTAATGACATTCCCTGGTGGTGACCCCTAACTGGTGGTTACCTTTCTCCCCTTTTGTGAACAACCCTCTCTGATGGCGACCCCCCCCCCTCACCTGATGATTTCCTTCCTTCCTGTTAGTGATGACTTTCCCTGTTATAACCCATTCCCTGATGGTTGCCCTCCTCCAGTTAGTGATGGTCCTCCCTGGTGTTGGCTTCCCTTTCTGGTGTTGATGGCTTCATGTTCCTGTTGATGACTCTCTCCCTGTTGGTGACACCCTCTTAGGTTATGACCCCCTTCCTGATGATAATCCCCTCCCTGTGGTGACCCCCTCCCTGATGTTGACACTCATCCCTGGTGATGACCCCTTCCCTATTGGTGACTATCCTCTCTGGTGGTGAACCCCTTCCCAGTGGTGCCCCCCCCTCTGATGGTGACGACCTTACTGGTGGTGTCTCTTTCCCTGATAGTGTCCCCCTCCATGGTTGTGACTATCCTTCCTGGTGGTGAGCCCTTCCCAGTTTGATTTTCCCTCCTTGCTCCCTCATGTTGACACCCTCTTAGCTGATGACCTGTTCCCTAGTTGTGGCTTTCCACCTTGATGATGACCCCCCTCCCTGCTGTTGACACCCTTCCTGCTGTTGATCCCATTCCTGATTGTGACCCCCTCTTCCAGATGGTGACAATCCTCTCAAATGGTGAACCCTTCCCCTGCTGATCCTTCCCCTCCCTGGTTGTGACCGTCCTTCTTTATGGTGATCCCTTCCCTGATGGTGGTCTCCTCTCAGGTAGTGACCCCCCTCTCTGGTGATGACCTCTTCTGATGCTGATGATCTTCCCTGATGATGATCCCCTCCCTGGTGGTTGCCTCTTTCTTCAAGGTGATCTTTCTGGTGATGTCATACTCCTTGGTGGTGGTCCCTCTCCCTGATGACCCTCTCTCTGATGGGGACCCTTCCCTGATACTGACCTGGTGATGACCTTCCTGCTTGTGGCTCCCCTCCCAGGTTATGACCTCCCTTGTGGTGACCCACTCCCAGGTGATGACATTCCCAATTGGTGATGCCCCATTCTGATGATGACACACTCCCTTGTCATGACACCCCTACCTGGTGATGACACATTCCATAATGGTGATGCCCCTCCCTGTTGATGGCCTTCTCTCTGATATTGCTCTCCCTCCTTGGCAATGGTACCCTTCCTGTTGGTGATCATTCCCTATTGATGATCCTTTTCCTGGTGATGATGACCCTCTCTGCTGGTGACATCCCTTTTTGGTGTTTACCACCTTTTTGGTCTTGTCCTCCTCCTAGAGGTTGTGATTCCTTTCCTGTTGATGATCTCCATCTTTGGTGGTGAGGATCTTCTTTGGTGGTGACTCCCCCTTTCTTTCAGTGATGTTCCTCCCAGGTAATGGCCACCTTCGCTTTGATGACGATCCTACCATGTGGTAACCCCTTTCTAGTGATGATCCTCCTCCCTATTGCTGACTCCTCATCCCTTACATTGACACCCCCTCCCTGATGTTGACATCCCATCCCTAGTGGTGACTCCTTCCCTGGTAATGACCCTCCTCTCTGGCAATAACCTCTTGTCTTGTGGTGACTCCCTCCTTGGTGGTGGTGAACTGCCTTGGAGGTGACCTTCCATCCATGGTGATCATGACCGGCTCCATTGGTTACTCCTCGCTGCTGGTGATGTCTCTCCATAGTGATGACAACCCCCCCCCCCTCTTGTGGTGGCCCCCTCCCTAGTGAAACGGCCCTCCCTTATGGTAACCCTCTTCCTCAGTGAAAACGATTCTCCGGGTGGAAGCTCCTTCCTCTGTGAAAATGATTCTCTGGGTGGAAGCTCCTTCCCAGGTGTTGACTGCTTCCCTGATGATGACTCCCTGCCTAGTGGTGACCCCCTCCCTGGTAGTGACCTCCTTCCCTGTCACTGACTGAATGGTGGTGCCTCCCTACTTGGTGGTGACCCCTACCTTGGTGACGACCCTCTTCCCTGTGTTGATGACTTTCCCAAGTGATGACCCCTGTCCTTGGTGATGAAGACATTCCCTGGTGGTGATTTCTCTTCCTGGTGATGACATCTCACCTTGGAGGTGATGATCAGTTGCGAGTGACTTTTTCCTTTATCATGATTGCATTTCATTTTGATGACAACTCTCCCTGGTGGTGATCCTCTTTCTTGGTTATTTCTCTTTGAGTTAGTTACAACCCTCTCTATTGGTGACAACCCTCCCTAGTGATGACCCTTCCTAATGGTGACAACCCTTCTTGGTTGTGATGACTTTCCCTCATGACGACCCTGCCACTTGATGGCTTTCCCTTCCCTGGTGATGACTCTGCCTGGGCATATTGACAACCTTTCTTGATGACAGCCCTTCTTGGTACGTTGTTATTGATGGGTGTGATGGTCACTAAGGATAATGATTTGATGACTGTAATTATTTGCTGGTGAACATGATGATTACCATGTAGTATTATTTGTTATGATTCTTATGCATTATTATGATTGCAGGTAAACAGAATATTGTAAAGTAATGATGCTCGTGTTGTTCTAGTAATGATCATGATGAGTCACATGATGTTGTTCTGGTGAGGATCATGATTAGCATGTTTGTCATATGATTCACATGATCATGTTCTCATGATCGTGTTGTTAAAGTGATGATCATGATATATACACTGCTCATATAAGCCATGTGATCATATTCTGATAATCGTGATGAGCAACATGATTGTGTTGTTATGGTGATGACCATGAGCCACACAATAGCATTGTTATGGTGATGATCATGATTTATACTTTGTTCATATGAGTCATATGATTATATTTTTCTGGTGATGATCATGATGAGCTGCACAATCGTGTTGTTATAGTGATGACATGATGAACCACTCGATCACACTCTGTTGATGAGCATGATTAGCACGTTGGTCGTATGAGCCTCATGATTATGTTATGGTAATGATCATGATGGATCACATGATTATGTTATTTTGATGATGATGATTACCACATTTGATCATAGGACCTCAATGATCATACTGTTGTTCTGTTGATGATAATGATGGACTACATTATTATGTATTTTGATGATCATGATTAGCTTATTGAACATATGAACCACATGATATTGTGGTGATGGTCATGATGAGTCATTTGATTGTCTTGTTCATATCATGATCATGATGAACCACATGATCTTGTTGTTGTTGTACTGAAGGTCATGTGAACAACACGATCCTGTTGTTCTGGTGGTTATCATGATTAGCACATTGATCATATGAGCGACATGATCATGTTGTTCTGGTGATCATGATTAGTTCATTGATCATATGAGATGCATGATCATATTCTTCTGTTGATGATCATGATGAGCCACATGAACTTGTTATTCTGATGATCATTGCAGTTAGCACTTTGATCATGTGAGCTACATAATCAAGTTTTTAGTGATGATCATGATGAAACACAGGATCATGTTTTTCTGTTGTTCAGATGATCATGATTAGCTCATTGATCATAAGACAAACATGGTAACATTGTTCTGGTGATGACCAGGATAGGGCATATAATCATGTCTTTAGATGATGATCATGATTAGCAAATTGATCGTATGAACCACATAATCATGTTCTAATGATGATCATAATGAGTCCACGATTGTGTTACTCTGGTTATAGTCATGATGAACCACACGATGGAGTTCTGGTACTGATAATGATTAGCCCATTGTTCATATAAGACACATGATCATGCTGTTTTGATGATAATCATGATTAACCATGCAATCGTGTTCTGGTGATGATTAATTATTATCCCATCGATCGTATAAGCCACACGATCATGTTGTTTTGGTTTTGATCATGATGAGCCATGTGATTGTTTTCTACTGATGATTATGACTAACCACATGATCATGTCGTTGATGACGATCATGATGAACCACATGATCGTGTTTTTGGTGATGATCATAATGAGCCACTTGATTGTGTTGTTGGTGATGATTATGATGAACCACACGATCATGTTGTTGGTGATGATTATGATGAACCACACGACCATGTTATTCTGATGGTCATCATAATTAGCACATTGATCATATGAGTCTCATGATTATGCCGTTCAGGTGATGATCATGATGGGCCAAATGATCATGCTCTGATCATCATCATGATCAGCATGTTGATCATGTGAGCCACATGATCATGTTATTCTGGTGATGATCATGATGGGCCAATGATCATGTTATTTTGATTATCACGATTATCACAGTGATCATATGAGCCACTTTGTTGCTCTAGCGATGATCATAATGAGCCACATGATTTTGTTCTACTGATGTTCATGACGAACAACATGATTGTGGTGTTCTGGTGTTGATTATGAGTAGCACGTTAGTGTTAAGAATCACATGGTCATATTGTTCTAGTGATGATCATGATGAACCATACAGTTGTTTTGTTCAAATGATGATCTTGATGAACCAAATGATTCAGTTTTTCTATTGATGATCATGGTGAACAATGCAACCATTGTGTTCTGGTGATGATCGTGACTAGCGTTTTGATCGTATGGGCAACCAGATCATGTTATTCTTGTGTTGATCATGGACCACACGATCGTGTGTTCTAGTGATGATCATGATGGACCATACGATCACACAGTTGGAGTTCTGGTGATGATCATGGTCAACCACATGATTGTGTTGTTCTAGTGATGATGATGATGATGATGAACCTCACGGTCATGTTCTGATGATGATCTTGATGAATTACTTAATTGTGTTGTTCTGTTGTTGATCATAATGAAATACACGATTGTTTTGTTTGGTAATGATTATGAGGAACCACTTGATTCTTTTGTTTTAGTGATGATTGTGATTAGCACGTTGATCGTATGAGCCAATTGATTATGTTCTAGTGATGATCATAATGAACCAAACGATAATTTGTTATGGTGATCATAATTAGCACGTTGATCATATTTGCCACATTATCACATTTTTGTGATGAATATAATGGACTATAAGATCACGTTATTCTGATGATCATGATTGGCCACAAGATCATGGTATTCTGATGAACATCATTGGAACATTACTCATATGAGCCACATGATTATGCTCTTCTACTGATGATCATGAAGAGACACACAATCATGTTTTTCTATTGATGAGCTTGATTAATGCGTTTATCATATGAGCCACATGATCATGTTTTTCTGGTGATGATCATGATGAGCTACATGATTGTGTTATTTTAGTGACGATCAAGAGGAACCACATAGTCTGTTCTAGTCATGATCATGATGAATTACATGATCATGTTGTTCTGGTAATGATCATGATGAGCCACATTATCGTATCCTGATGATCATGGTTAGCCACAATTTCATGTTGCTCTGTTGATGATCATGATAACCCACAAGATGATTTTCTGATTATGATTATGATGAGCCCAGTGATTGTTGATGATCATGAGGCACATTATCTTGTTGATTTGATGATTGCTATTGAGCACATTTATCAAAAATCACATTATCATGTGCTGTTGATGTTCATGATTAGCATGTTCATCATAATGAGACACATCTTGATGTTTACCATCTTCACCATCAACCTTATCACTGTAGCAGTGGTATTACTGTTATGATGATAATGAACTTTACCATCAGTGTCATCACCATCATGATTTTCTTCATGATCTTATCCTTATCCACCACCACCATCAGGTGGTGCAGAACTTTGTTATCACTACTAGCATCATCTTACCATCATGCTTGTGGTGATGATACAGAACTTTATGACATCATGGTGATGGGCATGAACATTTTCATCACTACCATCATCATCCACTATGCTGGTGATGGTAAAGAACAATATCATCGATACTGTCACCACCATCCTGGTGATGGCTGAACATAACATTTACATCACTACCATTACTACCACCATGTTGGTGATATTTGAACAGAACATAAGCATCACCACCACAAGCTTCACCACCATCGTCACAAATATGCTGGTCATGGTGGTGCAGTACATAATCATCACTACCATCATTACCATTGTGCATGTGTTGGAGGTGCAGAGCATTATTATCACCCCCATCATCTCTATCACATTGGTGATGATGATAGTATATGGAGGCAAGGCTGATGGATGGATAGCACTGCAGGGTCGGGCATGCGACTGGTTGCGGGTGGTGCGGCTACAGACGTGCCTCTGTCAGTTCCTGTGTGGTGTGGAACCACCTGTCCTACGCCTCCAGAAGACTGACCTGGGCCATATTCTGGTCTCTGTGGTAGCCAACTCTCCCCCTCACACACCCACCACCACCACCACCACAGTGAGTTCTGTTTCTGTCAACAATTACGTAATGTGAATCATTTGGAGTTTTATAATCACATGGCTCTGTGTATTGACCTTTAACATTATTATTATTGTTTATTATATTTGATCGCCACTTCCCAGGCAGGAAACTGATGAAGACCCATCCACTCATATACACATATATACATATTTGCACACATATGCACACACACACACACACACACACACACACACACACACGCACACACACACACACTAGGCTTGCCTTGCTTTCTACATCAGTGAGAACACTTTCTGAGAATGCATATAAAGAAGGCAGTGTGCCTCCAATATGACATCTTTAGGTGTAGTGAAGATCATTCATACAGTATGCAGGAAATAGAGCAAATATTGATTGTCTTGACCAAAGATGTACCTGCATTGCACTACATGTTTCTTTGCATTTTATTCATATTTTTTAATGGAAATTAGGTCAGAATTTCCCCCCAAAACTTATTCCCTCTCTTATCCCATTGAATTGTGAATAGAAATAGGATTCACCTTGGCTCTGCTAAGTTGTGTGTTCCAGGAAAGCACATCCAATGTTAATTGGAGACTTCTCCAATCTTAACTAGGACTACATATCTCATAGTCATGACATTAACAGAATTGCCATGAGTGACTGCAAAATCTTTGTCTTTGGCTGCCGCCCCTTCTCTCCTGGCTTCAAATATTGGTGCATTAAGATATTTACTGAGAAATATGGTGGTGTTTCATTTGTATCTAGTTCACAGAAAGAAACTCATTATTCTCCCCCCAGCTGTCACTGAGCACATCAGATGTGGAGGTGGAGGACTCCCTTAGTGAAAGTGATGCTTCCGAGATGGAGGATGAGCCAGAAGCAGTGATAGAGGAGGAGGATACACCACTTGCTTCCACTGTTAGATTGCTCACCCAGAGGAAGAAAGTTCTGGAGAGGAAGCAAAGACAACAGCGTAAGTTGCAGGTGAGTTGATTTTACTCACAAGCAGGTAAGACGTTTAAGTGACTATCATGATGGATATACCTTGGCTCATGCACTTCTGTAATATATTTGTAGCAGTTATTCTAGTCACTTTGGCTACTTATCCCTATTTATTCCTGAAAAGCAGCTAGAGTCAGATAGTCTGTTTGTTAGATGTAAAGGTAAGTGAGGTCACCAGAGGTAGAACCTGCAAGATTAGTGACCTGAGTGTAGTACATAGCATTCAGTGTAATGAATGCCAGAAAAGGTACTTTGTAGAATCTTCTGGTACATATTGAGAAGATTGCTATAACATAGGACAGATGTTAGACTACATATATTATCAAATGCTCTGGTACAACATACTGATGAAAGCAATCATCTTCCAAAATGGGAGAATGCTAGTGTTGTTCAATAAGGAGTCAGCAAAGCCTTGAGGAAATCTTTAGAGGCCATGCTCATTGTAATGGAAGAATCAACCACTGGAAGAGCAGTGTTTGTCAACTGGTCTAGGACAGCAGCAGAGGTAGCCAAAAGAGACTCTAGTTCCAGAAGAGGGAGGATCCAATGAGTTTGACCTGACATGACTTAGGTCAGTTGAGCTTATATAAGCATGTTTTTTAATTCTGTCATTTCCCTGATCAAGACTGTTGTTGAAATGGAATAGAATTCAAGTTCCAGGACAGTGTTTCCATTCACCTCTCCATTTGTCAAGATGGGCTTAGATAAGGTTTTGCAGAGGAGGGTGGATGTATTGGAAATGAAATGTTTGAGGACTGTGTGATGTGAAGTAGTTTGATCAGGTAAGTAATGTAAGAGTACAAAAGATATGTTGTAATAAAAAGAGTTTGGTTGAGAGATCAGAAGTGGTTGTGCGGAAGTAGTTTGAACATATGGAGAAAATTAATGAGGAAAGGTTGACAAAGAGGATTTATGTGTCAGAAGTGGAGGAATAAGGAAAATGGGGAGGCCAAATTGGAGATGGAAACATGGAGTGAAGAAGATTTTAGGTGATTGAGGCCTGAGAATGCAGGAGAGTGAAAGGCCTGCATAGGATAGAGTGAATGAGAACAATATGGTATACCGGGGTTGACGTGCTGTCATTGGACTGAACTAGAGTATGTGAAGTGTCTGAGGTAAACCATGGAAAGGTCTGTCAGGCCTGATGCTTCCTTGCTGATGTGGAAACCGCTATTAGGTGTGAAAAAAAAATTCATTGGAAGACACTGTACAGTAAAGTGAGATGTGTGAAGGGTTTAGGGACTACTGTGATTACAGAAAGAGACATGCATTGTAAAAATGGAATCTAAGAAAGAAGAGAATAGCATAGTAAAGAAAAGGGAAACTTGGAAAGAATAATTGCATGTTAAATGATGATATTTAGGGAAGGTGTAAGTGAAGAAACTAGAAAAGTTTTCAAAGTTTTTTGATGGTGAAGAGAGTCATATGGTTAGGGCACCTAAACTTCCTTGAGTAATTATACACATATAATATTGCTTTGTTGATATTATATTCTTTATTGATTTTATTCTAGAAGAACTTACATGTGCTCTAGCTTGTCTCTTTTACTGTTGCTCTTTTTGCCAACAGTACCAGTAAAAGTTTTGCATGAACTCTAGATACCGTTTGGTAATTTGTTCATGATGGAAAGAATACTGCTATTACAGTTATGAATCAGGAGTAGACTTAACAGACTTAACCACTACTAAGGCTTGGTGTATATTTCCAATAGTTGATACTATAGTTTTTGTTACAAAATGCTCATGGTAAAATTCTCATCGTCTGCATGTATTGTGAAACTATGTAATGTGTGTGGTGGGCAGCACCTGTAAATCCCTGTATCATGAGGTTCTATAGTGTGTGTAATTACTATTTGTACTGGATGGGTAGAGTTCTGCACTAATGGGGCCCCATTTCTGGAACTTTTTCTACCAGCATACAACTTTTTAAACCTCTTTATGCTGTCCACATTCACTATCTCATTACTCAGTTTATTCCATTCATCCACTACTCATGTTCCTATCTACTACTACTGCCTGATGCTCCTGTGTAAATGTTCCTATCTACTACTTCTATCTGTTGCTCCAGCCATTTTGATAAAAGGCAGAACTAGTGCATAGCATTCACCAGAGAAAGATTTAGGAGTTAGGAAGAATGAGCTGTGTGAGTTAAGTGTTGTCATGTGTTATGTGTGACAAGGAGAAATTGTATGTTTGTGAACAGAATGCCAGCAGTCCACATGATTCAGAAAGAAAAGACTGCTACCTGGGTCAGAGGAGTGCAGTTTGACATTCCACTGAAGTGCTGGATAACTCCATAGCCATCATGTACCCTCCTGATACCTAGGCAGGTAGTGCAGGTAATATGCCTTCCTGATCAGTGACTGCCTACCTACTACAACCTACTGGTGGTTGGCTCCTATAAGTCTGTGTACCACATCATGAACCAGTGTGGAGTGCTGCTTCTGTAAGTTTTGCCAGGCTGGAGTTTGATTGAGCAATCCTGCTTGTGTGATATGATATTTGAAGCAGATGCATTGTTTTATGTTTTGGCAGAGCATCTTAGAGGGTTCTGTTACTCTGGAGATGGAGGTGCGGCCACGCTACCTGGTGCCTGACACCAACTGTTTCATCGAGCACCTGGAGGTGGTGCAGGCCCTTGTCAACAGTGCCCCATACACTGTCATGGTACCTCTGGTGGGTGAGTACTACCAGCATTAAGAGAGGTGCTGCTGTTAGAACCAGTGGTCATGCTGGTTTATTACCTTCATACATAGATGGCTCAGATATGGTGTAAATGCACTTACCTTTTGCTCATGATACATTTTCACTCCATTTTGGCTGTAGTTTTATTACATATTTGACCACAGTCATTGTTATTATAGTTATATTCAAGCACACTTATTCCTCAATGTATAGAGGGATTCTGTTTAAAAACTTTCTACAGGTCATTTTTTTGGAAATTGATCCATAGTCTTCCTTAGACTGGAATTCTTTTATATGACATAAAGGGGTATAATCTTATTTTTTACCTTTCTAATGACTTCAGATTAACGCAAAAATATTTCAATAGTGGTAGAGGAAATAAAAAAAAGTTGTAGATACCAGTACAGCAAAGTGTTGTAAAATAGAAATCATGGAGGGTGAGGAGTGACATAATAACAAAATGATGACATAGTATGATTGTGTACACTAAGGACATGACCACTTTTGTATCATAATACATTACAATACTTTAAGCAAATTTGTTCTTAACCTCTTGGCTGCATCTTTGGGACTTAAGTTATAAAACAAAAAGTTATAAAACAAGTTATTCCTTCTCATCAACAAATACGACTATAGTCCACAGCTATGAAAAAAGTTTGTACGTCCTGTGCAGTTCACCGACCCTTTCTCAACTACAGAATGATCCTAGGGTCTCATGCAGGGGTGTCCGAAACATTACACATAAGCAATGACTCAGTCCCCTGATGGCCGTAATCCATGTAGTGATTCATATATGTTTTACTTTGTTTTCATGATTATTTAAGTACTTCAAGGATGTTATATCATGTGCTGTATAGGAGTGTATTATGTATTTAATGCATAATTGATAATAAAGATGTTTTTGATGAATGTGTTAGTTGGCAACATTGGGCTGCTTAGCATCCCTTTGAATTTGGCACTTTATTTTTATGCCTTTTATAGTTTGTTCTTGATGAGTGTAACTTTTGTATTATAAGGCGTGAATATAAATATTTATTTTTTAATTTATTTTGCTTTGTTGCTGTCTCTCGTGTTAGCGAGGTAGCGCAAGGAAACATACGAAAGAATGGCCCAACCCACCAACATACACATGTATATACATACACGTCCACACACGCAAATATACATACCTATACATCTCAATGTATAAATATATATA
>JAUTXX010132975.1:0-15964 GCA_032273605.1 Panulirus laevicauda | reverse complement strand
TATATATATACTTACGGGATCCCATCCTGTGGTAGACGGAGGTCTATTCATAAGTTCTCTGAGTTCTTCATCCACCTTCTTAAACTGGTTATAGATGGGTTCCACAGGCTCCTCCTGCCTTCTGTTGTCAAGCTGGGAGGGACTCAGTAAGTTCTCCATGGAGCTGCAGGTGGAGCTGAGACTGTTGGTGCTGCTCGTCTTCTCCAGGGTGGAGCTTGCCAGGGAGGAAGTAGAGTTGGAAGACTTGCGACTCAGGCTTAGTGTACCGTTTCCATTGATGTTGACGTTGGCTTCGGATCTGACGTTCGTCTTGCCGGCCTCGAACTGGTTCCTTAAAGCCTTGACCGACGGTAGGAACTTTTTTACTTTCGCTGGGCTTGCCTGACTGTCGCCGTTACTACCAGCACTTGAGTTCCAGTTCTTGATGTCAACCTAAAGAAAAAAAAGCACATAATTACATCTTATTCTGAAGTAATCATAATTCTATTCTCTTGATCTTAGTTCTGTTTCATGTAAAAAAGTAATTCTGGTAACTATAAGGTTGGTGAATATTACTAAAAGAACACATACACGCACAAGAAAAAAATGGTTTCGATCAGGAATATTGAGAATTATGACGAACAAATTACAGATATCCGTGAACACATAATCCTATAGTAAGTATGCTGTCTCGTGAGTAAGTTGTATCTAAGCAAGCAATGGTTCTCTGGAGAGAGAGAGAGAGAGAGAGAGAGAGAGAGAGAGAGAGTATTAAATGAAGAAAGAAAACTGCTCTTCCTATTCACACTCTATTTTCTTCTTATTCATTTCATTACTCAATCTTAAACAAAAGCCAGATTACGATTCACTGATCTCGGTCATGTTGGAGCCACAAATTATGCCAAAAATCATCCAAATTACTCCACCACTTTCCTGGTCTGTATTTGAAAGGTGAGGATGAAGTTACATATCGTGCTGTTATGAGTCACCCCATTGTACACCCCCTCACTGTCAGCAGTGTTCTCCCCATCACTACGCCCACCCCCTCACTGTCAGCAGTGTTCTCCCCATCACTACGCCCACCCCCTCACTGTCAGCAGTGTTCTCCCCATCACCACTCAACACAGTGTTGCGCCCAAGCGCACCATCCGGTAAGGAAGGTCATCAGTAAGCTGTCTCATACTTTATTCAAGTGATAAATCCTCTTCAACCCACCATTAATAACCAACAATACAACCATTGTTGTCTGCATAAAAAAATACGTATGAAATAAACTTTTTTATATCAAGAGTCTGATCTAACCCCTGATTATAACTATGGACTAAAGACGTCACAATACTGAAAAGTTTATACTCCAGTGCTTCAGAAGGTCCTGTGAATCAACGGTTTATGTTCGTCCCTTATGTCAACCTGATGATGGACAACATAAGGATATGAAAACAGAAGCGAGAGAAGAGCCATTCGCATGACTGGGTACTTACTGACTTGGTTACCTCATTAGACTAGCGACGAACAGCCTCGCCTGTTGCCATATTTGCTGCTTACCCGACTTGCATTACCTGTTACGTGCCCCCTCAACCTCCCGTCATCCACCACTGGCTCAACTATCACTTCTCTGCCCACTACACTGTAGACTGTCTTTACACCTGACTGACACTCAGCTAACAAGCGCTACGTCTATGTCACACGTCCGAATACCATACACTCAACCTCCGCACACCTACCTGGTCCCTCTACTGCCCAGCTTTCATTTACCTGGACTGTACTACCACATTATTCACCAGCATCGCTTCTGACATCCCTCTTCCTTTACCTGTCCGGCAACCCGTTTGTGTACATACATGGTACTCCTTCATTACTATCTTCTTCCTTGCTGATGTTCCTGTGGGGAGGAGCCTTCTGCTATCTATCCTGTCCCTCCCTCCCTCTCTACTGCAGACAACTCCGTCCTAGACCATCAGGTCTTGTGTCATCTAGCTCTCCCATGAACCTACCCCTCAGAAACTTCGCACTTCATCTGATAGGCCGTTAGCCACTCTGGCCACAACATAGCCTCTACACACACACACACACACACACACACAGTGTACGTGCCTTGTTGGATGAGGCCATCATGTTTCGCTGGCGTTGCCGGACGGTCTCGGGGTAAACTTCGACACAACGGTCCTGCTGTGTCCGGTCCTCCTTCTGCTTGTCCTCGTGAGGGGCGTTGCGGTGGGCGTGATGGTGTTCGTCCTTCTCCGAGTCTACTGGCGGGCCGGGGGATGGAGTGTCTATCAAGGTGAAAGAAAAAAATAATCACATGTTAGTTCAGAGTGACAAAGCCCTTCAGCACGTCAACATTATCTTTTGGTGGATATTCTCAGACTTTATGCAGCCTGAAGTCTTCTTACAGGCTTCAGGTCTTATTATAAGTGATTCTAATATCATTAATGTTTACGTTGAAGGAAGACACCATCTTCATTACATCCTCGTCAAACCTACACTAACATCACCTTCAACAGACAGTCTTTAATGATCTACCCCCAGTATCACACGTCAAACATTCACAAGAATGATAAGTGTTCAACGTGACGTATGATTATGAACACAAGATCTCTCCACGAAGGAAATCCGAGACCAAAAATATACCCTGCAGTCAGACTGATGACTGATCCTGTTAACACTGATATCCTGAGGGTTCTATGTACACAACCTGCACTTTTACGTGGGTGGATTATACTTGGTCTACTTTCCCTTATGACGTGCACGGCATCTGAAGATAATAATTTTCACCAAAAAAACAAAACAAAATCAAGTTGCGCGTCGATTATTAGCAACGCTATCACTAAAATCAACGTTATCTCAACAGTGATAGAGAGAGAGAGAGAGAGAGAGAGAGAGAGAGAGAGAGAGAGAGAGAGAGAGAGAGAGAGAGAGTAATGAGATACATTATACAAGACAATGAAGTATCAATAACAAACACACACAGGATGCCTGTGTGTGGATGTCTTCAACTTTTTCCTTAGTCGTTATATTAGGAACAACAACGAAAAGTTCTTAGTCGAACATTTCAGATCTATATTGAAATCCACGGAGACACATACACACAAAAAAAAAGTGAAACAAACAGGAAATCGGATACAATGGTTCGCATGTAGTATTTTAAGCCGTATGGAATCATTTTGTAATATGGTTCGTAATACACAGGAACAATCATGTAGCATTAATGTAGTTCTTGACACTCGACTTTTCTCGACGTCGTTTTCCAACGTAATTAATAATCTACTTAGCTTTGAGACTGCCTGAGTTGGGGTGAGCGAGTATCAGTAAACTCTACAGAAAATAAGAATATTTCTTGGAAGTAAATAATGAGCGAAAAACATTACCTACTCCGCTGTGGTTGACGACTTTTGTAATATTCACAGACTTCGTTTTCTCTCCGTTTTCGTACCTGAGTGACGCAAATTTTATCGTGTGTAAAGTGTATGCTAAACACTGGTATCTCCCTTATCTCTCCCGGAACTCTGATGAAATATGAGACGATGTCAAGCCAGTAATATCCAACTTGCAAACCCACGATACATTTCGTCATATTTTCTTAATAAGGGTAATGCGATGGCACATACCTAAACCCTTGGATTTGTGATATGCTATTCATATTTCACTCTATATACCATACCAGACATTACCAGTAACTACACATCATACCAATCGGGCCATCTATCAACAACTGTACACCATACCAGTCTGGTCAGTTATCAATTACTATGTAAACAATGATTTAGGGCTCCGGATTTACATCCACAACAGCTGACATACCACTTAAAGGGTGCATACAGGTTCCGTCTTTCGGGCCGTGCGTTTTACTTACTTAAAAAACTTTTCCATAAAAGATGTTGCGATGTTTGTATCCCGGACACACCGTGCGAGAGTGAGTCAGGCAGTGCTATATGGCTATGGCTGAAGCATTAGCAAGTATGTAACGTACTTAGTGTAAATATGACACTAATACGAATGTTGATGTAGAAGTTTCTCTCCCAGTGCTCCTTGTGCCGCCACCAACGCTCACTATGGACTTCATTTCCCAAATGTATTCATTCTGTTGATATCCTTTTCCTCTCTCAGTGTCACAGATTACCTCACCATCATGTACAATCTTTCTGTGAAATTATTAAGTGATCGTGATGGATAACTCACTCTTATCCACATGGAGAATTACATTGATAACAATAATGTTAGGTTTATGCAAACGGAGATAGATTATATTTAAGACATGTTTTTCATCCCATTTGAACGATTAAACGAAAATAGTACCTGCCGAGCACAGCAGATACTGGAGGAGATACAGGTAACTGGTCCATACATCACTCTCAAGATTCATCAACAGACACAGTGCCAGGTTGTTCAGCCTGATACCACACACACACACACACACACACACACACACACACACACACACACACACACACACACAGTCCTGGCTGTAGTTTCTCGCCGGCGCTGATGCGACGTCAGCAAAATGGATTAGTCCATTAGAATCTTTAGTCCGTTACTCACTATCCCAGCTACGCTGATCAGATCTGCCAGTGAGGGTCATGTTAAGGACATGGACACTTCTGGTAGGTTCATTAGGCACGTCAGGGAGGGCCTTGTTTTCGGATATGGACACACTGGAGAAATGCAAGCCCCCTAAAAGGCTGTCGGCTGACAGGTCTGACACAGCTGTGGCGCTTCACCCTAACCCAATTAGGTACCAATCAACCTACCAAGCAGAGGGTGAGCACCACTCATACAACACCGGAGGAAGAGGAACACAAGCTGATAGATTAAAAGTCCGATACGCTAACCACTAAACACTCAAATCCAGAATGACCAAAGAAATCAGGTTTTGCTATCCAGTCGTGTGTTGTGCGGAATAATCTTCGAAATATCAGCAAAATAACGATGAATTTTCCACGCTGAAAATATACACAAAACACTTATCAACACATCAATTTCAACTTATCTATATTTCACGGCAAATAACCCACTGATGTAAGAGATCTGTATTACACATCACAAATCACTCTCGGCCTATTTCAAGGATTCTCACACAACTGCATCGCAGCAAAAACTGCGCCACACAATCCGCAGCCTTTCACCTTCAGCTGACACATGTTCTTTGTACTACGAGAAACAGTAACGATACACGTGATGCCAGAACCACCACCAATATACCTCTGAATCCCTTGAGCATTACGGTACGACCCTTGGGTATGATGGCCTGGCATTTGATATGACCCTTCAGGGGTCAGGCCAAAAATCAGGTCATCATACCCAAGGGTCACACCGTTGTGCTCAAGAGGTTAATATGTTTGGCACAGGTGACCACTTGCCACAACACCCAGCTGTAGTATACACCACTCACCACGATGGCAGCGCCACACTGGACACCAGGGCCTGGCGTGTTTCACCTACAGGGTTAGTGTTGGGCAGAAACGTTAGCAGCTCGAAGTGTTTTTTCACCGCCATCTCTTGTACATATATCAATCTACATCAATATTATCATCTGCTGTTCACATTTTCAAATGAATGATTTGTCAAAATCTTATGTTCAAACACTAAAATGTTATAAAAGGTTACGAAAATGATACAAGACCTGTGAACTGAAAGACAAGCCTATGAACACATGGCTTTTCTTTCTGATCAACCAGAAACAATTTCTTGTTCTCTAATGATTAATTCACGGCCGTAGTGACTGGGAATCATACAGTGCACCACGGCCGCAGTGACTGGGAATCATACAGTGCACCACGGCCGCAATGACTGGGAATTATACAGTGCACACACGACAGAGACAAGATCAGTGTAGCAATGTTCACCGTTAAGATAAGCTGGATTAGGTTATTGTACACACTGAACGCTGCTCTCTCGTGATAAGTATTTAGAGCCACACATGTAAATTCTAACCTTTATGTACACTTCATGGACAGTAAATGTGTACAACGCTTATATGTGAATCATATGTGATAGCAGATATATATTTCCATTCTTTGATAAAAAAATGAATCATTAATTTCTGTATTCAAGTAGTAACTGTCTGATTGGCAACTGTTCGAACAGTAATGTATTTTCATGTGAATAAATTTTCCTGATTCCTGACTGAACCTAATCTTGTATTCTTACTTAGAAGAAACAAATGTAGTCATCAGTGCACTCACTCCCTCCTGAGTACGACGAATCAACCTTCTAGTGCGAAGACGATTCACCATACTCAAGGGTTAGGTCATCGACCTCAGTGGACTTAAGATGTCGTACTCAAGGGGTCAAGTCATGAATATACAGGAAGAAGTTGACAGTAAACATGGATAAGATATAAGCCAGACCTGTGGAGTGATGAAGCTAAGGCTTCGTATACTTGTATATAGTTAACGTTAAGGTTGAGAACTACGTAGGCAAATCAGGTGGCATGTGTGCTTCGTCAGTGTCTCAGCTTTGGAATCGCTAAGAAGTAAAAAATGTTAGTATGCGTTATTCATTGCGTGTTAATGAATAAAAGGAAAGTTACCTTTCAGAACTTTGAGTCCAGAATGATTGTTTCCTAGTAATATTCCACCAGACTTCTCTCTGTACTGATGGCGAAGATTTAAGGATGGAAACTGTTGCTCCTGGATGCCCTGCCTCTCTGCCCATGTTTGGAAGGGTACATTTGGACGTTCCCACTGCGTCACAACACTGACGCCTTCCTTCCCCGACGGACTGTCGATACGGCTGGCTGAGGCCCTGTAATCCTGGGGGTCTTCGCATGTGACAAAGATTTCTTCACCACTCCGATACGATGACACCGAATCGTGAATGTCTTCAAGTATAAGTTCTTCTTGGAGTTCGTCATTTTCCGATATCAGTGGTGAACCAGAAGCAGTCAGGAAATCTAGAGAAGGAGGTTGTGAAGTGTAAGATTTGTTCTCACTTACTTGTATCGGCGGTAAGGTTATGTGTAGGTTCCTCATGCCAGGGTCATGGGTGATGTCACTCTCACATACACCTGGGGATGATGTAGCCTTGTTGGCTTCCATGGTAATGTCTCGCAAATCGTCCTTGTATGATGTTTCTGAATCCTCAACAGAGTCATCGTCATCATCCAGATACTGAGTCACATGTAAGTGTATGTCAACAGTGGGTAACCTGTGGTCACTGTACGACTGAGAAGTTGTCGTGGGATTTGGATAGTCGTCTCTTTGTAAACTCAGGATCACCTTTTTAGCCTTTCTGTTGACAGTAGAACTTTCGATACTACGAGTCTCATTATTACCCTCAGAGCTGCTCAACTCAGATGGCTGCTTCGCGGGATAATCTGTGGTAAGTTGCTCTTGTTCAACCTCTTCTTGATCATCAGATCGTTGGTCTCCAGATATGAATTTTTCATCATCGTTAGAAAAAACGTCTCTTACTGACATACTGTCCTCAGCGCTCGATGAACTCTTGACACTTATGTCTTCACTCTCTGACTCGATCATTCCAGCCACTTCCTGCATTACTTCTGCTGCGTTACATTTACCATCACTTGTACTGGAATTTACCCCACAAAGTATCTTCTGAATCTCCGTTTCTTCCTTCTTTTCTTCTTTGTTTCCATTGTCGTCTCTATGAACACTCGCGGGTGACGCTCTGTCTTTTCCCTTCTTATGTCGTCTTACTGGTACAGAAGGAACCTCTCCGTCTTCTAAGATCTGAAGTCTCTCTTTATTTCTCAATTCCGATTGTATTTTTTCGAAAGGTGATGAGTGTTTGTTATCCTCATAAAATTCCATGGATGAGTAAAAAGTAAAAATGCTTTGAAAACTTTCTACTGAATCTGCTGAGGATGGCTTAACGAAAGGACCAAGTTCAGGTATCTCTGAAGGTGTGCTGGGCGAACACTGCATGTCATAGTTCTGTTTCCGGCCGAAAATTTTCGGGAAACAGCTGACCTTTTCACCAGTCTTTGGTTGATGTACAATTTTCTTTCCAAAGTTATGCTGTAATGTGGAGTATAATCTCTTCCTCAGGGAACCTGTCCTTCTCATCGTATTATCTTTCTTCTTCTCGGCGTGAGTCGATCCCTCAGACGATCCCTCAGACACAGTACGGTTGCGCTTCCCAGGTAGGGGAGTGCTGGTGTGACGCTTAGAAGGGCTAGCATCAAATTCCTCTCTAGACTCACTGAGTAACATTACCGACACTCTCTCCGGCTGGCGAGGAAACAGAATTGGATCATAATTCACTACGGACGATATCTCCGGGCAAGAGAATTTCAGTTCGCCAGAGGTATGGAGAGGCCGGCAAGTTGCCGTTGACGCTGCTCGTGCGACTGGCCTCCTGTTGCTGGAGGTGTGGACGTTGGGCGTCGAGGGAGGCATGGCTTGTGGTTTGTTTCGTCGAGGTAGTGAGTGAAATCTATTTGTTCTTCCCGGAGCTTTTGGCGTTGACTGAACACTTCGATAAGTATCCTTGGTATCTGGGGTGATGGTAGCTTGAATACTCTCAGGCAATTCGCTCCTTACTGAAGGAGAAGTCTTTCTCTTCCTCGCTGGAGGCCGAGGAAACTCTTGATCTTTCTCAGGAATTGTTATTGCTGGAGAGTATCTGACATCCGTCTGAACGTCTCTATACTCCACATGGGACGCAGGAACATTTTCCATTACTCCCTCTGTGTCACATGAGGGAATATGTGAGGCAGAAACTAATACAGCTTCGGTGGTACTCGTACTTACATCATCATTAGCGTTGACATCATCTTTATCTAACGTTTCCTTCACTTCTAACTCCTCATTTTCTTCTATATCTAAAGTTTCTCCCATCTGTTGGGAGATCATGGTATCTGGATTACTTGTTACTAAATCCTCGATCACAGCTGAGTTTGTATCGTGGTTACATTCAGCTTTCCTCTGGCGTGCACCAGCACCACTCGAGACTTCGACATCGACGAAAACCTCCGCGGGCGGCTGCCCTGGAGCATTCGTGGTTTCCGTTACAGCCAGCTCACTATCTTCCTCGGATCTGAGGAGAATATCCTCCACATCATCGATAATGGCGTCTCTACTGACTTCCACCATCCCATTCTCCTGAGGAGGCACATCCGACTCATCGCCGTCACATGACGAGGTCCTTACACCACCTGAGTCGTTAGTATTCACCTCCGGCCTCACCCTCCCCGGATCATGAGGCCCTCGCTCAGGTGGGACCTGTTTTCCCAGTGGGTCTTCCGTTGCCTCACCTTCCGAACTTGACCCACAATCACCAGACAACTCATTTTCTTTATACAGAATGGCTTCATTTTCTCTCAAAGTCTCAGTATTTTGGGGGGTTACTGTTGTGTTATCCACTTGAGCTGTCACAGTGGGTTGTTTACGGATCTTCTTACGCCTTACAGGTCTCGTTGGAGGTTTTGCGGGTGTGTTACTGGCCTGTACATCAACTGAGGACTCCTCTAACTTTGACGTGTTGTCATTGTTTTCAGTATTTTTAGGTTCACTTGACAGACGACGTAAAAACAATCTCTTGGGTTTTGGAGGAGGACAGTCAGAAACAGAGGGAGTAGTGGCATCGGGACCTTGTGTCACGTGAGATGCAGATGAAGTATCACAATTCTGGTGACATGTCGTCATCTTACCACCATTTTCTCCTCCCTCAGATTCATGTCTTATAACCTCATCAAAATTCTGTTTTGTCGTAGGATCGTATGTTACATCTTTCTTTTCTGGAACAATATCCTGTTCCTGTGTGGCAGATTCTAGTTTGATTGCATCATCTTGTTTTGATGGCAGATGTTCTACTTTTCCACTGTCCTTCGTTGGAAGCACTTCGATCGCGTCGTTGTCACTGCTTTCCTCTTCGTTAACAGGTGTCTGTTTACTGTTTTTGAAGAATGATCGTCGATCTGCAAGGGATAATGATTCATAGTTTCTTCTGCTCTCACCTACAGTTTTGCTGTACTCCTCAGTAAACTCATCCTGGTTTACTATGTTGTCTTGTGTAATCAGTGTCTCAGACAAGACGTCCACCTGTGAACTTGATGGCGCCATACCACCCATGACTTGTGGCGGTGGTGGGATATGATTATCTTCACTCGACCTGTTTACATCCTCATTCTTAGTGTTATGATCTGGCTCACGTTTTGACGTCAAACAGAACACGACCCAGTCATCTGACAGTATCGACATGTCACTGGTCTCACGGACACCGTCCGCCCTCGCACAGTCCAGGAGAGGACGGCCATCAACGTCGTCAGCAGGGACAGAGGGCGTCCGGAAGCCACTGGTCTCAGAGGGCGTCCGGAAGCCACTGGTCTCTGAGTCAATAGGACAAAGCTCAACTTCCGCAGTGTTACAACTTGTATGTAAAACATCTTCTGGGACACCAGCTTCCGCCATAGGTGTTACAGATCCGAAAATGTTATCCGTTATCGCACTTAACGTCACATCCTCTGCGGCTGGAGCGCTACTGATAGTGTTTACGTCTGAGTTATGTGTGGCGCTGCTAACATAGCCTGAATCTACATTCATATCACCGGCAGGGCGTGGATTAGCATTATTACCTGTGTTTACAACACCGGTGTCCCCTTCTTTACTTGTGTTGAAGGTTATAGTTTTAATGCCCTCATCTGAGTATCTCACATGTACGTCTAAATCATTTCCTGAACAGAGATCTGAACTAGTTATATCATCAGCTGTAGTGCTAGCAAGATCTGAACTAGCTTTATCATTAGCTGCAGAACTAGCGAGATGGGAACTGGCTTTGTCATTATCTATAGGATTCGCAAGACGTGGACTAGGTTCCTCATTGGCTGGCTTGCTATCGACGCTTGAGGTAACCCCACCTTCTGTAGGGACGTTCTCAATGGCACAGACGTCAGGCAAGTCAGGTTCTTGAGTCTGAGCACGTCTGTAATCCTCACCCACCTCAGCTGCAGTAATTACCTGACTCTCATCCGCGTCTTCTGTGTGTTTGTCGTCAGTGCCAACTGTGATGAAGATGTCATTATTAACTATATTTCTACTGCCACTTTCAGTTGTGGTTGTGATGCCAGTACAGGTTGTATGTGTGTCATCAGATGTGCTCGTAATCTCAGAGTCGTCTGTGTTTCTGACATCCTTGTTACTGCTGCCCATCCGAACTATACTTGTGACGTCAACGTTAGCTGGAGTATCTACCCTCATTCTGTTCTCACAGTAATTTCCACTTATCATTCCAGTATTAAACGCATCACTAAAATCACAATCAGCCATCCTTTTATCGTGAGTATTAGTTGCACAGGTGACTTCACTATTAACAATATTTCTTACTTCAGTATTTGTAGTCATTCTGCAGTCATCATCAACTGTGTTGGTAACTTCAGCATTAGTTGTGTTTCTAATTTCAGTTTCAGCTGTGTTGATGATTTCCTGATAAGATTTGTTTCCGACTTCATCAACAACTGTCTTCATGCTGTCGTTTTCTGCTGATCTGTTGACTTCAGCATTACCTGTGTCTCTGATATCATTATCAGCTTTACTTGTGTTACCATCACTAGAACTGCTGCTGATTTCGGTAAAAGCTGTGTTCCTGGTGTCACTTTCAATTACTCCTCTGTTATGACTCTCAACGGGGTTTATGTCTTTGTCTTTAGGACCACCTGTTGTGGTGATTTCACTATCGGCTGTGCTTCTCTCACTTGTAATATCAGAATATACACTGTCATCACCACGTAGGATGGCGAGTTCACCATTAGTTATATGTGAGATGTTGGTGTTTGCTATGTTTGTGATGACGGTGTTAACCGTTTTTTTTAAGTCAACTGTACTCGTAATGCCCTTGTCTGATGCGCTTTCGAGATCAGTTTCATCATTGTATGTTCTATCTTTATCAAATGACTTCGTCATGTCACTGTCATTCGAGTGCATGACATGAGCACCCGATGCATTTCTGATAACCATATCAGCTGTGTCTGTGGTGTTAGATTCATCTGTGTCTGTATTGTCAGCGGAATTTGTGATTAATATGGCAGCATCAACTGCGTTTTTTGGGTCAGTGGTTTCATCTATGACGACAGCGTCTGATGTGCTCATGACGTACGTATTTTCTAAGACGTTTGCACCAGCTGTGATCGTAGGCTCAGTACTGGCTGTGTTGGCGCCATCAGTATGAACACTGCTCGGGGTGCCAGCGTGAGAAGAGTCGGTCAGAAGGTTGACATTTGTGGTCGCTACCACGGAGTCAGATCCAGTAATGTCAAGGCTGTTACCGCTTGAAGGAACTTCATGCATCATGGCTACGACCGAATCACTACTACTGTGCAGCCTTTCTGTGACACCAACATTATCGTCCACTGAAATACCTTCAGCTTCGCAGTTACTGTTTGAATGTTCCTCAGCAACATGGTGACTAGTACCGACAATGGCTGGACTAGACTGAGGTTCTGTTGTATTTTCGATAGGAACCTTCCGGGAGTCTCTCGTGTCTGGATTTTCGGTTAATACGTCTTCAACTGTATCGCTTTGGGAAGGATTTCCAGTAGTATGAATAATACTCCCTTCTTCCCTAACGATATCCTGGGGCGTAGAGTCACTGGAAACGTCCATTCCCTCTTCAGTTATGTCGTACAATTCCATTTTCACAGAATTCGTATCTTCGTCGGACGATACCTCGAATTCGTAGATGGTGGAGAGGATCCGCTCTCCAGTTAATATGTCGAAGTATGGCTCGGTGCTGGAGTACCCCCAAGACTCATCCCGCATCTCGAAATTGTAATCGATCAGCATGTCTTTTGAAGCCTCGTCCAGCTCAGGGAATGGAGGCATAACCTGCATGTAGAAGTCTTCATCCTCTGGAAGACAACCCAGCAAATTACATGAATTATCTATTTCTGGAACGAAATCATCTGCATTTTCAAATATCTCCGCGTCTACTTCCCTCTCGAAGTTTCCGAGATAAGTTTCAGGTACGTCGTGCGGTGTTTTCTGACAAGGTGTGTAAGTGTCGTTAATATCTGGATCATAGGCAGAGGCTTCTACCTCAGCATGATCAGTAATCGAATTAGTTTTGTGATGCTGGATGAGCATTATACCCTGCTTAAGGCTAGGAGATCGGTGCTGCAAACGCCCGACGCTCCGTTTTATGGGTTCGAATTCTGCGAACGGGTGACTACCACTTGCTAAAGTACAATTGATAAAAAAATCATTGGACATTGGAACATACCATGACATGTCTGCTGAACCATCATCACTGCCAGAATTAATGTTGTTCTCATAATTATGTGAATTTCCAAGTTCAGACGTTGTTTTATGAGTCGTTTTGTCAGCCTGTGCTTCATCATCATCTGCTTCCAAGGAATCAGAGTAATCAGACTCTGTCGTGCCATGCTCAGAAATGCCACTATCTGTCATGAGGGAGTCGGTGTTATTCTTGCAGGACATTCGTGACCCTACAGGGATTCGGGGGGAGTGGCCCGGAAATATGGACTCCTCCCTCATCTCCGTTGGGCTGACGTCCGTCGAAGTGGAAGAGGAAAAGTTCTCCTGAAGGTCAGACATTGGGCTCTCTGGACTTGAAGATCTGCAGACTTTCCCTTGTTCACATCCAACCTCGTGAGACACAGCCTCTACACTCACCAGAGTTGTTAGACTACTGAGATCCATAGCCTCACATGTGAAAGTCTTACCTGCTGAAATAACTCTGTCCTCAACATTCCGGGAGTTCCCTGCTTTCTCAGGTTCTTTCAATGAATGGGCGTCCTTGTTTATATCTTCACCAGCAGTATTATCTCGCACGGCTGTTGCTACACAAGTATTCGATGACGAGAGTACCTGATCTGTGTCACACTTTTCATACACAATTGCATTTTCATTGTCGTGTTTACAATGATGTAATTTGTTTTGAATGTCTAAGACGCCAGCAGCCAAATGTAACATACTCTGGCACAACGTATTCCAGTCAACAAATTATGCTTCCACTCGGTTTGTAAAATATTAAAGCACTTGACACCAATGCTTGAAATAGTATATTGCAAAATATGGAAGGCAAGACACCAGTGCAAAGAAACCACAGACACCACACACAAAAGTTGGATCACAAATGTATCACTACTGTCCTGGCAGCTCACCACAGTTGGCACCTCCGATTAACTGTTCACTCCGATGTGGCTGGCTGAGGGATCACTCGTCAGGCAGGTCTTACACAACCTTGTGCTCGCTCTAAGACACTTTCTGAACAACGGTATACCTCACAAGTCGAAAATATCAAGAGATGTTCGTTAGTTAAGCAATTCTCAGTAAATTAAATCCTGTCTCCTTACACTTAGTTTCTAAAGTTCTGTTCTGTTAAGGTCACTCCACTAGTTGGGGGGAAAAAGTCATCTGGATTGAATATGGAAACGAATGGAACTTATATTTTCACCATCAACCGTCCGAGGATGAAGTAGCGCCAGCTCCCAGTCACAGCAGCTCTCAGCCTCACATTCACCTGAGCACTGGCCAGACGAGCCTAGATGTGTGAGATACCCGGCATACATTTCATAATACAGGAACTGCGCGACCTATGCAGTTGCCTGCTACTTATCTGCAGTAGGACACCTTAATGATATCTTTCTCCTCAGGAAAGAAATAGATAAGGAGTAACTTATAACCTAATGTCAAGATGAATTAATAATAACTTAAGAGGTACGGGAGGCCAAGCAGTGATGTTTTCCATCCTGACTATACACTGGGGGGTCTGGTTCTACCCGGCACATCACACACACAGTCACCGAGTTTCCTGTGACCACAACACCACCGAGGCCCTTGGCAGACTGCTCAGCCCTTCAACCATACCCGGGCAGGCGCTGGGCGATGAAGGGCACGTGGTGGGGGGTGGCTGGGAGGGCAGACCTCTGGTGGGGAGGGTTCAGAACGGAGGGCAGCACTGGGACCAGGAGGGAAAGTGAGTGGGATCCGCTTTGCATGCAAGATAATGTCACACGCTCAAGGTCTACGGGTATGCAGCTCTGAAGCTGTGGTGTCTCGCTGCGGGGCAATAATAGCACGAAATCAGATCACAAGACATGATCCTCAGTGTACACGACAATGGAGTGTTCAACATAATCCAAAACAAACAAATCCCAGACCTTGAGCCAGACACGACCACGCGCACCTTATGAAGTGATCAGGCTGTTCTCCGTATATACATGATCCAATATACGTCAAGCAATATTACTGCCAAAGAAACCAAAAATCACAACTGGAAATATGTACAAAACCCAAATCTTTCGTCATTCTGTAAAGAAACAGTCAAGTACAAGTCAGGCAGCGGCAGTAGAGGGTCTTGGGTTAGTAGGTTAACAGGGCCCAGCTACCCTCACTCCTAAAATAGATAAACATTTGGCACATAACGAGTGCAACCGCCTTAAGAAAGTGTACATGGATCCCTCAACGATACCTGGCTTCCAGTGAAGTGCGTTATGAAAAAAAGTGATATAGCACATAGCAACTACATCCACCTCAATATAGCTGTAATAATAAACGTATTCAAATATCTTAGTCGTATCAATTCCAGCTCACACACAC
The DNA here is from genome assembly GCA_032273605.1 of Panulirus laevicauda. NCBI lineage: Eukaryota > Metazoa > Arthropoda > Malacostraca > Decapoda > Palinuridae > Panulirus > Panulirus laevicauda. The sequence continues at coordinate 467 of JAUTXX010132975.1, read as the reverse complement.
ACTATGGGTCTCGGCGAGTGCATAATTTCCTTGCCGTACTATATAAACACCAGGACACATTCAGGAAGGAGTTTTAGGGAAATTATATATATAAAAAAATGAATATGAAATATGACCGTCTGGCAGACAGGACCCCTGTTCCAGGCGGATAAAGTCCTCAACAATACTGTGTTCTGTTCCGTTCCTGTTCCTTGACCATGGTACAGCCTCATCGTACGTGACTTTCCGTATGTCACATATGTAAAGAATTTAGGTGTGCATCCAGATGATCAGTGTATATACATTATATTCAACTTCATCTATAGTTATATATCTTTACGTATAATGCATATACATTCATATATAATACATACATGGTCATGCATAAAATGCGTATCAATATATCTATATCTATGTCTATATCTAGCTATCTATCTATCTATCTATCTATCTATCTATCTATCTATATATATATCTTTCTTTCTTTC
>JAUTXX010132865.1:0-15965 GCA_032273605.1 Panulirus laevicauda | reverse complement strand
GTGTCGTAGAAGGCGACTAAAAGGGGAGGGAGCGGGGGGCTGGAAATCCTCCCCCCTCGTTTTTTTTTTTCCCAAAAGAAGAAACAGAGGAGGGGGCCAGGTGAGGATGTTCCCTCAAAGGCCCAGTCCTTTGTTCTTAAAGCTACCTCGCTAATGCGGGAAATGGCGAATAGTAAGAAAGAAAAAGAAAAGATCTTCAGGTCATTTAATACAAGATATTTGTCTACAAATTTCTGCTAAAAAAGCATCCAAAACCTGTGTGAGTTGTTACACAAAAATATCTAATGGATATGAATGCATACAATATCAAATGATTATACTGTCATACTGATGCCTCATACAAGCCTACAAGAATGACTGTCTAGTGGTTTTAGAATAAACTGTCTGGAACTTCTTGAAACAAGTCTCTTAAAGTCTTTCTTCTTACGGAAACATTACTGGGCCTCCACTGAAACCTAAATGGGAGATGGCATAGATCATGAATTAGTACAATCTGAGTAATTTTCTGGCTTTTGAGTGCCTCAGAGGCAACTCCTGAAAACTTTCTCTGATGAGACTTAGGGCTGGGGAAGGAGTTGGAGAAACACATGTAACATCCAGACATAAAAACCTTCTCATTGTCAGAGATGACCATTTTGGGTTCAGATCAATCCAAACTCAAGTTTCATACAATACTGTATGTTTCAAACTATCCCTATGCTTTTCTGAGAAGCCTCTCCTAGGAAGGGATCAATATGAAGTCTTTGCCATTTCTAGACACAATCTTATCAATAACATCCTAGATGTTGACAACCAACTTTGCATGGTGCTGTGTTTGCCTTCCTTGACACAGAGGTCTGATGTTTTTAGCCATTGTTTTCTGTTGATTAAAAGATTTTTTCATGACTCCTTCTCCATGTTGATATGCTGGGAAATCTTTATTTTTTAAAAACTCATCTTTATAGTCTTTTTGACAGTTGCTGACCTAAAGCATCTAACACAGTAGTCCAAACCTGAACAGAGTGATCTGACCCATGCTGCTATGGGTGAATGCAACATATGTAGGTCACCATATAAGCCATTTGGCTTAATTGAACCAGAGGTCTACTAAGGTCAATCTATCAAAGGGTTACTTGGTATTCTAATCTTGTATGTACATTTGCTCAAAATACCCTACATTCAAATTCAAAAAGTTTGCAACAGTAAAGTCATGTTGATTGAAATATGGAATCTTTAGTGCTTCAGTCCATACACACCCACAAATTTGTTGAGCAAAACAGCATTTTGGTAAGTTTGAGATAAAACTCTAAGAAAAGAAAAGAAAAGTCACAAACCTTTAACATATTACATTGTGTAAAACTGTATTACAGTTCATGCAATTCTTTAACACAAAGAACTACATGTGAATTTCAGAAGGAAAGAGTATTTCAACGACAATAGAAAGAAGCTATTACCAGTAAAAAAATTTCTATTATGTGGAAACCTGGGAATGGTATGAACTAAATAAAAATGAATTCTTAAAATCTAGATAATAGTTCATTGAAATATAACACAGGGGATGAAAAACTTCAAATAAGTTTGGGTTTCACAATCTGATAATCTAATAACAGAATTCAAATACTTCAAGCTGAAAAATTATAAGATATTACTCACTTTGGAGCCATGGAAGGAGTAGTGATGTTGGAATGGCAACTGCCAACTTCATTATCACACATCCTATAAAGCCAGTCCATGAACTGGTTTCTAAAACTGGAGGGAGTAGTCCTGCAAAAGAGCTTTCCTGAACATGTGAAATCAAACATCCATGCAATAAAAAATTTAATAGAAATCATGACTACAACTGTATGCATTACCTGTATAATAAAAAAATTCACTTATGAACTATGAATAAGACCTATAAAATAACCAGTGTCTGAAATCTGCTGGATACTGCTTGTTATGGGGACTAATTTTTACTCAAATGAGAAAAACACATTCACACCCTGAGCACACCAAAGTAGCTTACACAAACTTAAATACTAATCTTTACCAAGGATGCTAGTGCCATGAATAGATGGATGGACAACAAACATAACTTTTTTATCATTAGTTCCATTCCTAATTCCAAAGGGTGGGTCTGATGAATACTGCATTTCAGCTTACTCATCCACATCCTCAACCTATGTTCAGTGTATTAAGTGAAACACATATATCCAAATCTTAGTTTTTCTAAACTCTTTCCATGTGCATATAAAGTTGATTTATCAAACAATATCAGTCTTTCTAATAATGGTGAGAGTTATTGGGGAAAGTGGCAAGGCAAAATATTAAGAGAAGACAAAGAAAATTGATTGGAGTTTTTAACAAGGAACAGTATCATCTTCAATACTTTTTACAATTAAGAGAAGACCAAGAAAATTTATTGAAATTTTTAACAAGGAACAATATTAGCTTCAATATTTTTTGTAATCATTACTTCAAACATAAATAAGGACATTAGGGAGAGTACAGTCAAGACTTGTAAAACAATATAGCTCATGAGTACAGAAAGATACCAAGAGAAACTACAAAGCAACCTGGATAGTATCTACATATGAGTGGAAGAGAAGGAACTAGAATTCTGTCATGAGAAATTCATGCAAATATACCATGGAATTATTAACAGTGTATTAGTTCCTTCTCAGAAGGATCCTATGGAGAAAGAAACAGAAAGCCATGAAAGTGTCAGAAACCAATAGTTGCTATAAATGATAAGACTGAACTCAAGGAGCACCTTAGAAAGTTACAGCTTTCAAGCTAAATCATAAGAGATATGATAATGAGAACTTTCAAAACAGACAGAGCAAATGATGAAACTGTTCAGTGTATGTATAAGAAACAAAACAGGACACTATTGTGTTGTGTGATAACCAGTTAAAGAAATAAGCAAGCTGGAAAGACAATAAAGACACTTCACAAGCAAAACTGATGACCAGGAGCATAGGAATTTTACTTTGAGAGTCTGAAAGAATTTGAACTCTGCAATCTAAAAAGAAAAGAGAAGCAATAAACGCATGGCACCTGGCATAAAGAATAGAATTCTTAATCTGAAAGCATCTTAGCAAGGATGATGCAGAACTACCTACCAAGTCAGGAGTTATTCCTGGGAACATAATGAATAGGTATAAGACACATGTTTACAAGTGATATAAGATAAACATTTACAAGTGTCCTGCAAACAAGCTACAGCATCACTTAATTTTCTACTAGGAAAAGTAAGAAACATGCATGAAGTGACCACAGAAGCATGAAAAAAAAAGATCAGACTTTTGGGTGAAGTCAATCCCTAATGAACCACGAATAAACAATACAAGAGGCAATGTGGTGAAGAGAAACTGTATAATTCAACGAGCACAGTGTGGCAAGTGATATGTGCGAGCCATGCTATTTTGGCAAAATCTCATCACTGGTACTCTTACGTCAGTACTTAGGTAGGTACAATGTCATTCCTTATATGATTAACCTGCCTGACATCAAATACTGTCTCTGGCACTCCACTTTTAACATGTCAACCCTTTCCTTTTTTTGTATTCAAGGCCTAAGACTCACATCCATACAACACCACAGGGGATTACTGTACCTACAAACATCTCAATATTCACCCTAACATATAGTGACCTCTCCTTCTACATACCCCTCAATTTGTCCATGACCTTACCCCCTATTTACCACTCAAAGAGACACTTCAGCCCTTATGGTTCCATCTATTGCAAAGTCCACTCCCAGCTTTCTAAAGCCCTACACTTCCTCCAGGATTTCTCCATTCAGACACTCTCAAGCCATCCTCTCTCACCTCCCTGCTGCTCTTAATTACTTTACATTTATTCACATTCATTCCATAATTTCTCTTTTCACACACTGTCTCCCAATCATCAGCCACTGTAGGTTCCCTATTACTCTGCCAACAGATCCATCTTATCTGCAAATGGCAAGTGATTCACCTCAACTGTCCAAACCTCTAGTACTGAAGACTTGCCTCACATTGAAAGACCCTTGCAGTCACCTACCTCATCATCCCATCCACAAATATGTATAATCATCAACTATCCAGCACAAAGAACACTTTTATGGGGCTCCTGTAGCTTCAAAGCTTTAAAACGAGAAGCTCTTAAATGAGACTGTTTCATTCATCAAAAATAATACATCCTCTCCATAAGTGATTTTTTCACTTGAAGTGAGCTTGCAAGTAGGGTTTGATAACTCCTTTACTGGATATACAATGAAATGAAAAAAAAAAAAAAAAAAAAAATCTAAAATTAGGCTCATATGGAATGTAGTTACAATAACTCCCAGGATTTTGTAAAACATCTTACAGCTGTAAAGCAGATTCTTCATTACATATCAGGTTAACGTCTGAAGACAGATAAACAATGATTTTCACTATAAAAGGGAAATCAGCAACTTTTCAAAACAAAACTAAATCTGGACTCAACAATACTTCTAAGATATGATAGTTATAAAAAAATGAATGAAAAAATTTCAACCCACTGATGGCAGTCAATCAATGACAAACAGGTACATATCATTATCATACAACCCCAAGACCCCTTTTAAGGAACTCCTGCAGTTTCAAGATTTTACTACCAGCAGGAGCATGAATATGATGGACTTCTTTGGATCAAAAGGTTCCTCAATAACAGTGTATTCGTTTCAAACTACTATTGATGACAGCCTCATTCAATGTGACTTTCACTCAGAGCACAACCATTTGTAAACAAAGATAAGGAACAAAATATACACTGTAACGATTCAATTTGCCTTCTTCCATTCATGGAGGTGGGGTATGCACTAACAAACAAGCTTAAATACAAAAGCTTCTTGAAAATGTATTATTGGACAGTACATTCGACTAAATGGTGCAGTGAAATGCACTCTAAAGAGAATACATATACACTACAAACTGTACATCAATCCTTTCATGCAAACAATCAATAAATTCTACCATACTACACTAAAAAGTTCAAGACTATCAGTGGATCATACTCTTAACAAAATGTGCTGTATCTCAGTCCTACCATGAAAAGAAACAATAAATGCATTTTTTCCACTGTATCAAGCAAGTTTCAAGCAAAAAGTCATCTGTAAGCCTGTGCAATGCATGTTTTAAAGCTAGACAACTAACTTGCCTTCACCTCATGTAGCACTCTCACAAGTTGTTAAGGTTACCCCAAGCAGAGAAGGAAAACACAAAGTTCAATATGCCAGTCCTGCTTTAATGCATGCAAAAAGAAAAAGTATAAAGGTTCCTTACCTAGTTCGTTTTCCCAACCACAGTTTTGAGTATACATTCTTAGAACAACAGACACCATTTCGCCAATCAGAGCATCAAGTTTTGAGGATCCACAGTTACCCACGACACCACCAAAATTTTAGCCATGCACTGGGCAAGTGTCATGTGGCCCAATCCAGAAGACCACTACTTCTAGGCAGACACAGAAAAAGTGTCATAACCAGGTGATGTTGCTAGAGCAAGCATTAAGGAACTCTTTCGTGAAGTGTAGCTGGCTGACTGCTTTGTGGGAGTATGAAGGTGACACACTGTCATCATTTCATTAACCTCTCAGTTTTGTACACAGGATAGAGTAAATTGGAATGATGTGGTATACAGGGAATATGTGGCAACTGGGGGAAATCACAGGAAGGTCTGTGGAGCCTGGTTTTGGATAGGAGGCTGTGGTTTCAGTGCATTAAACATGGCAGCTAGAGAAAGGATGTAACCAAATGAGGCATTTTCTTTGACTGCTCCTGGCACTACTTCACTAACACAGGAAACAGCAAACAAGTATAAAAGAAAAGATGCCATGTTTCATACACCACTTCTTTGTACTATTTCAAAAGAAGCATTTTGTTTTAGAAGCATAACATGTTCATTATATGGGATGGCTATGATTAGAGCCTCAGCTGCCCATGCCATCTCACCTAAAAAAAAGTATCTCAAGAGGCACTCCTCCTACCCTCCCATTTCCCATTAGCCCTATACTTTGCTAACCATTGTTTTACCAATCACATGGTTGGCAAGTGGCTGCTGTAACTATAATGCATCCTGTGAGTGATTAAAAAAGCCTCTTAAAAAAGATATATAACCATATACGTCTTGATCATCATCATGTAATTAGCCATGCTGTCACACCATCCAACCTACAACCCCCTCACTGACAAGCAATTCAATCTTGGACTATAAATATCACTGGAAAGTGACTTAAACCCCAGAGGAATCAATGGGCTGGACAATGTAGTAATTGTGAGTGAGGAATATAGCTTGAAAACATGCTTTTCACAAGCTAAAGGCTGACTTTGTAACCAAATTCCCTCACTAGCCTTCACCATATGTAAGTCTTACCAAAGAAGGTAATAGAATAGGATATACTTTACAGAAAAATCATTTCTCTCCTAGGACTACACATTTTTATGATGAATAATGGGGGAGGAAAATCATTTGCAAAAGTTTTGATTAATCTCCAAAACCCTTGCTGCCTGATCTTATAACAAGACACAAGAATTAAGGACATTAATGGTGAAATACTCTCTAGACATGCATTAATTACCAACATTTCTCTTCATCAGTTTGAAATTCTCATTCCTGAGTATGAAACATGAGAACTAGAATTAAAAAAAAAGTTTTTCAGTCACAATTTAAGCAGTATATTTCAGGTACTGTCATAATGCAAAACCTGGGTTAAGCATATGATGTTTTCCAACAAAAAGTCTCCATGCCTCTATCCTAGAAGGCTTTCTCTTAAATTAGGCTCTAGTTTTTGAAAACATGGACTGACATAAACCTAAAAGAATTTGTTCATATCAAAGCCTAATTAATTCCTACTGATAGAGGGGGTGTCGATGCTGTTTCTTGTGGAGTGGGGTGGTGCTGAGAAAGGATGAAGGCAAGCGTGTGTATATTTGTATATGTCTTATGTGTGTGTATACGTATGTACATATGTATATATATGTACGTGTATGTGTGTGTCTGAGTCTTTATCTGTTTTCTGGCACTACCTCACTGATGCTGGAAACAGTGATTAATCATTATAATAATGATAATAGAATATATACAGTATAATGCCAGAATCCCCATCCATGCTCTCTGAGATAACATTCTCTCCTTTCACACATTCTTCAGCTCCCAAAACCTTTGCCCCCTCCCCATCCTATGACTCATTTCTGCTTCCATGGTTCCATATGCTACCAAGTCCACTACCAGATATCAAAAACATTTCACTTCCTCCAGTTTTTCTCCGTTTAAAACTTATATCCCAACTAACTTGTCCCTTAATGCTGCTGAGCCTAGTAACCTTGCATTTATTCACATTTACTCTCAACTTTCTCCTTTCACATACTCTTCCAGTCACCAACTTCTACAGTTTTTCACTCAAATCAGCCAACAGTGCTGTATCATTGGCAAATGACAACCAACTCACTTCCCAGGCCCTCTCATCCCCATCAGTCTGCACACTCACCCCTCTCTCCTAGACTCATGCATATGCCTCCCTCACAACCCCATCCAAAAACATATTGAACAACCATGGTGACATCACATTCCCCCACCACAGATCAACTTTCATTTAGCACCAATCACTCACTTCTCTTCCTTCCTATACACATGATTTCTTAAGGCCTTCCACAAAGCATCTCTATCATCCCTATCATACACTTTCTCCAGATCCATAAATGGCACATACAAAGCCATCTGTTTTTCTAAGCATTTCTCACACACATTTTTCAGTGGAAACACCTGATCCTTACATCCTCTACAACTTCTGAACTTATGAAAACACACTGCTCCTCCCCAGTCTAATGCTCTGTACATGCCTTCACCTTCTCAATCAATAACCTATCTATACAACTTACCAGGTATAGTCATCAAACATAATCTCTGTAGTTTAAAAATTTGCAAAAATTCATTCATGCTTTCGAAGTGTTACCTTTAAATCATGAGGAATGGACAAAGGATATTCTTTTGTATCTTAAAACAGGCCCAACCACTTTACTGTCGCACAGAACAGGTACATATTTCTGTTACTTTAAACACAAAGTCAAACTTATTTGTTGCCTTGGAGCATCTGTTAACCAGAGAATCTGCCCATACAAACCAGTTATCTATCTAGACTACAACCCTCATTCCTTGTCTCCTTAGATGTTCTATACAAACATCCTGAAATTTTGAAAAAATTCTGGGAGTTATAATTACACCAAAAATTGCAATCTTGATCCTGTAAACTTGGTGGCCAACCCTAAAAGCAAGGAAATTCTCAAATTGTGGATTTAAGGAGATATACCAGTAAATATCCTCTAAGTCAATGGAAACCATCCACATATCTTTCTGAATTATTTGCCAGATTAATTCAACTGTTGTCATTTTGAGGAACAGGCATAAAAAAAAATTGAGACAAGCCTAGAGCCACTCTTCTCTTGGGTGCATTCTTTTCCTTTTTTGTACCCAACAGCCACTTTCTTGAATACCATATGAAATATGCAATTGCATGTTTATCATATCTTTGCACAAAACTCCTGAATATACTTTTTTAACAACACTGGTTGCTGCATGCTTGAAAACATCTTCCAGGGTTTCTTACTCTATCAGCACCATGTGAGACCTTTAAAGATAACACAATATGCCTATATCGATAACTGTGAGATGATCAGTGATCTAAAACTCTCCAAGAGCCATCTGATACAAATCTTTATAAGATTAAAAAAGCATGAAACATACAACAAGAAAATTAAGCATAACAGGTCAAAAGTTTACACCATGCCTAACTGCCAAGTAAATTCAAATATCACTAACAAATTCTCACAAAATATAATAAAGATTTTGTGACAGCATCACAAAATAAGGACAATACATGGCAGTAAAGAGGTGAGTGGTTAGTTAGTTTGACATCATGGCTAGTTACCAAAGTTTTTGAGAATCAATTACAGTGATTATATAATTCTCATGTAGGTTCTTCACTCTCTTCAGGACACTTTATAGTTACATATTTTCCCTGCATTAGGCATGATTGGCATACTTAGTCACTCCATTCTAATGCTCAACCTAGGGTAAATCTGACCGATTATGAGAGCACTACATAGAGCAATTAAGGGAGTTAGCCTATAAGAAGTAAAGCATACTTTTTTGTAAAGTATAAATAAGCTAAGATCATTTCTAAGAATACCATGCAGTAGATCAATACACAGAACCACAAAGGTTTAAATCAAGGGTACTTACTGGTGATCCCCTTAGAGTTACTTGCTAAGAGCCTAAGCACTGCCATCATACTTAGAAGGCTCACTAAAGTAACTAGCTGATAGTTAATGGAACTCCTGGTAAAGAGGGTCAATTATTATTAATGTAGTTGCTATACCTGAGTTTTAGATACATATCAGATTATCATTATTCAAGCAATTACTTTTGATAATTTTAAGAAAAAGGAAACATTTCTGTGATGTAAAGTACAGTTTGGGCACAGGAAACTGCAGCTCTCCTTCCAGTGTCTGTCTTACTGGAAGCAACACAAATTGCAAGAAAAAGTTTGCGCACACACCTTTTAATACAATGCCTAAAAACCAATACAAGGTAGGCACAGGGTTTCATTCAGTGATGCCATCCTAATACCAATAGTATGCATTCATTCCATAAGTTGCAACAGCAGTGTAAACTTAAAAAGGTTGGGTAAGCGGGAGGTATACAATAACATGTCCTTCCTGATCCATATTCTACCAAAACACAATGCATACTTTCTTGCTTTCTTCTTCCCTACAAAATGACTAGAGTTACTGTGAACTGTACGTTACACCTATACTCGCCCAGAGATTTCTTTTTCTGAAGGCTTTGGCCACATATAAAAGTCCTCAGTGGGATCAGGCCGTATAGAAACTAAAAATGTCTAAAACACAGAAAGGAAGGAGAGAAAAGATAACCCAAGAGTTCATGAGAAAGCAGAAAACCTACCCTTTAAAAAATGGGTCCATCAAAGCTGTTAGGAAAGGAATGAAAGGGTAAAGAGTCCTAAAGCTCAGTAGAGTAAGAAATGAGACAAATCTCAAAATAACAACACTCCCCACTTTTTAACTACCAATGGCCACACAATTCTAATGTGATGCACATCCTTCCAAGCATTATGATCTAACTAATGGTACAAGAATATGCAGGGCCAGTTCTTTGGAGCTGAAACTGGAGTAATACCTAAAGAAGAGTGAAAGAAAACCAACACTACAGTACACAGCAAGTGGGTCAAATATTGTGGTGAGACTGGAAGAAATGATACACTGGAATGCTTTAGACTCAACTCTCAAGTAAACATGAAAAGCTGGAACCTTCCTAGACGGGGACATACTATCATCAGGTTTCAGGAAGGACTGTGGAAGTGGTGTAATGAGCCACCACTGTTGCATTTGTTACATACCCCATTTCAGGCCCAGATCACTATCCATTTTTCCCATCATATATGGGGGTTATTAGTACCTAATCCCAATCCTATGGTCTCTTTTTCTAAAATACAACACTTCTTAACACAAATCTCATAAAGCTCTTTACTTTCTTTTATTTTCTCTTACCTTTTATTTATACAATATCTAATGGTATAAAAACCAAAAAATAATTCTTCATCACCGATTTAGAGCAGTGCCACCAGTAAAGGGGGGCTGGTTGGATCCAAGGGTCTACTTGAACGCAACATGCGACTGGGATCCATTCCACTTCAATAGCTAGGGCTCCTAAACCTGGCCCTTTTTCTTTTCATTTCTGCAACATTTGCTGTCTTAATTCTAACTTTTGGATTTTGGATCATTTCGGATTTCGGATTAGGGATGTTAATGGGCTAAGAACTACACAAATTGCAAAGTGAGGAGAATGAAAACTAAGAATTGTTCCTCCCTGCCAATGGAAATAATATATGAATAATAAGCAACCAAATTTCAGAAAACTTTAATTTTTCAACATTATAATTCTACACAGATCTGCTTATCTAGATTTTCCCTATCAGTCATCCAGAACATTTCACTTAGAAATGTATCTGATTATAGGCAACAGTGTAAAAAGACCTTTTTGACCATTCCAGGGATTAATACAAATTTGATAAAATCCACACAAAATACTTTCCTAAGCTGATCACAGAAACACAACTTTTTCACACTCCAAATAAGCATTAACTTTTTAAACCACTGCTCTCACAAAGCTGGAAATTGCTTTAGAGGGCTTACAGATGATGTCAAGAAATAAAATTAATGAGGCTGTATTTAGATTTATGCAAAAAATATTTAACGTGACCAAAAAATTTTCCAAGACCTTAAAATCTTTGGGGAAAACAAAATCTGAATGCATAAAACAAACAATATATGTAATTTTCCAATAAAAAACAATAAACTTCAAAGGCACATCTACAAAATGATTGTGATGAATGAATAAATCCCAGTTTGCAAAAAAAAATTTAAAAATCAAATTAAAATCTAGACAAAATCATAAACCTCCCAAAAATTGCAATAATGGAATAGGTGAGTACTCCCAGAATGCCTAATAAGAAAATAAAACGGACAATAATCAAGAAAGTTGAATTCATTCGAACGAAAAGATTCTAATATGATTGTTGTTATCCATTTCTAGGATACATGCTGCTAACTCTTAAAGTATGGTAAACAAGGAAGAGGTCCTTTGCCTACCATGGTTCTGCTAACCGCAGGTTTGAGTACATGTTTAGAATAAAGGATGCCCTTTTACCAACCAATGCATCAAGTTTTGAAAGTCCATCATTTTTCACTGCACAATCAAAATTCTATCAATGTATGGGAAGTGTCATGCAGCCACCGGCTGCTTGTAGCCCAGCCTGGCAGACCACCATTTCTAGGGAGAGGTTGAAGGTCATAGCCAGACAATGATGCTAAGGCATGTGTTGAGGTAGCCTTTTGTGAGATATAGCCAACTGGCCACTTTGTGGGACTCTGAAGGCATGGCACCAGTGGTGACATACTGCCATAATGCTATTAATTACAGTTTTGTACATCATTTCTTTGTACTTTCATAGAAAAATTATGATATTTTTCTAACCCCAAAGTGTTTATTATAAGACAAGGTACTCATCTCAAGGGTGATTCTCCCTGAAACCCAACCACCTTACTATTTCCCATAGGCCCAGTACCTCGAAAACCTTGATTTAACCGACAACAGGGTCTTCCAGGAACATAAAACGTGGTTAACAAGGAACTTCTGTATCTCAGGAAAGATTCTTCTAACTATCTCGTTTTTTATCATTTAAATTCATTTATTTAATTCATTTTTCATCATACTTTGTCGCTGTCTCGCGTTAGCGAGGTAGCGCAAGGAAACAGAAGAAAGAATGGCCTAACCCACCCACATACACATGTATATACATAAATGCCCACACACGCACATATTCATGCCTTCATTTTAAAAGAATATAAAAATTAGTGTTTTTCTTACCATGTAAAACTAACTGGATGTTCCTAGGATGGTGGTAACACGACATGGCAGGGTAGGTGAGGTGGTGAAGTGACATCACTAGTTATATAATTTTCTGTAATTATCTGTCTACATGTAAAAAGTTGTCATATTCATTCTACTTCCAGGTGTTTCTCTAGAAGCATACAACTACATAAAACAAGATGTGCATAAAAATAAACCAACCAACCATAAGGAGGGGTAAGTTACAGAAGCAGCTCTCTACCTTAGAATACATTGAGTGATCTCTCCTTCCTGACTCTCATGGACTTGCATTAACTGAAATGATGCTTTAATGTGATTAAATTTTCAATATATTTATCTAACATATGTGACCAAGAGCAGAGATTAGATCAAAATTAAAAAAAAAGATGCTTTATGCACAAAGGCACTCTTCAGACATGGGGAAATGTTAACTGAGAAAACATTTCTACTTAGTTAAAAACAACCAATGATTCTATGAGAGCAGTTATCTCTGTTTGGCCTGTGTCTGTACATTTGAATTATTTCATATTGTGTAATAATTTTTCAAAAATAAACGAAAACTAAACTTGCAGTTTACCTCAAAAGAAAACACAGTAATGTTTTTGTTTACTCTAGTTGGTGTTGTTGCTAATGTTGGCCTCACAGCATCATATCCTCACTGAATGAAACCTAATGTCTCCCTTGTATTAGCCTATGACATTATTCATCAAATTTTTCAAGCTTCTGAGTTCCATCAGAATAGCTTCCAGCATGATTCACTCAGGATGGAATATAGTTAGTCCACCCCATCTATTCACAGAACACAGAAAAAAAGGCTTTACGTTGTTTACCTCTCTACCCAGACTGACTAAGTTAAGAACACTTCAGTCTGTAATTTCTAAGTTTCAACTAGATGTAATATTACTTGGAAACTGCCATACAATAAACTACAAAAGCTACATGATTGCAAAGAACAAAATACTGGGAGTCTATCATTGACATACATGTAGACAAAGTTCCACTAATGTACAAAAGCCCCATAGATGGAAACATCCCAACTCAAGCCCTCAGGGCTTATGTTAGGGTGTAACCATCTTCTGAGACGTTTTAAGTAACACAGACAATCTTTGTTTACATTTTACAATATCTTCTTACAACTGAAGTCAAGCATCTGTAACAGGGGGTCACTGTAGCTGGTTATGTGGATATTTTTTCACTTCCATGTTTTACCTACTTGAAACTTAGACAAAAGCTGAGAGCTGAAATGTTCTCAGCTGACAGTAAGGTTAAAATATGTAGCAGTTGTTTCAAAGTATGTACATAAATTTCAGGCAGAATACCAAAAATCTGTAATCCTTAGGAACAAGCCCTGCGCACAGTTTGAATTTCTACAATTTCTGAAATATGGCCCACAGACTGTGGTTGGACCATGTCATAACCTTAACTGAGTGTTTTGTATACCTAATGCAGGTATGAAATGTTATTCGTATACAACAAAAAAAATTCAATAAACATTTACGGAAATCACCTACTCAACTCTTGAGCTCTATGAAAGCATGGGAGTTTATGGATTCCTGAAACAGACTTTCAGTATTCTGCCTAAAAAACTATCTATTGCTATTTCTAAATAATGTGTTAATTCTGTGCCCTTTCAATTAAGAATATAACAAATAATTAGGAAATATTGTGGTTAACACATATACATACATTATGTACACTATCAATATCCTATTCCCAAAGACTATCTCTTACAGCTAGTGTTAGCATCATTATTTACAAAGCATGCAAAATTTTGTTACAGGAGTTGCCCTCTGAAGGTCAAATGCTTGCAGGTACCAGAAGGAAACTTATTCTGAAAAACATAGCAGTCTAGTTATCCCTTTTCAGTAGGCATCAGTTGCCTATACCTGAAATATTTCCCTTTTCACTAGACATCAGTCAGCTATACCTGAAATTTTAGTCATCAACAATCTAATGCCTTCTTCTAACTCTTCTGTGTGGCAGTCCAAAATACTTTCTGACACTTTACCATATATCTCACATACACCTCTCATGACAAAGCTCAAGCCTACACAACTAACAAAGAACCACTTGAAATATTTCATTCTTTATAATCACTTTCAGTTGAGAAATAAGTGCAAAACAGTGAAACTTTGGTCATGATGAAAAGAATTAGAGTGCTGAGTGAAAGAATTAGATCTGCAAGTTTTCATTTTAAAACAGAATATAAGTGAAAAATGAGGTTGAGTGTACTGGATCCATTCCACAGAACAAGAATATTGTTAATAATAACAGACTAATAGATAGATAGGTAGGCAACCATATAAGATATAAGTAAAGTATGCACATTTTGTGGAATCTATTTCCAGAAATGTGTTCCCTAACTCTAAAGGTTGGTAAAGGGCAATAATGTTCACTTCTGAATACAGTATATTTCTAATACTCAGTGAAGCAATGAGAGATTCCTTACCTCCATATTCTTTACCAATCAGAAACATCAATAGATGTGTATAATTAACCAATTCACTGAGGGTGGGTCATATACGTTATGGTATTTTTTTGTTTAGTTTTACTGATGAACACCTTCAGTGATCATATTTGTTTGAGAAAAAAACCTATAAAACAGTGAAAGGGTCAATTTCCTTATATCACTTATTTTCACACAATTCTCCCTAGCATACTCACTCACAATATTTTTTTTCATTTTTGTTTATCTATGGGTACTGTAACTACATTCATCATGATTTCTGACAAAGTCTTACTTTCTAATCATAAAAACATACTGTAGTAATCTTGCATCAATCCTTACCATCATCTAGTAACAGAGCTTCCTCTTCTTTAAATACTTAAAAAGTTGGTCTCGAACATGGGTGATGAAATTTAACCACAGCAAATGACATTGGGAAAAGCCAAAGAAGGCCTCAATGTGACCATTATCTAACAAGATATAAGCTTCAAGATTCTGTGTGTGACAGAGACTTGGGAGTAGGTATAGACCCAAACTTGTTGCCAAAGTCCCATGTTAGGATAATAGTTAAGGACACAAACCATCTGCTGGTAAATGACAGAACAGCTTTCAAGTATATGGATGAGGAAATATTTTGCAAGCTATTCATACCCTACATAAAGTTAAAACTAGAATATGCTTCTTAGGTTTTGTCACAATACCTCAAGAAGCACAAAGGGCTCATAGAAAAGGCCACAGGAGGGTAACAAATAATATAAAAGAATTAGAGAGCTAAGCTACAGGGAAAGGCTATGGGTTTAAATCTAGATACCTTGGAAAAAAGAGAATGAGGAGTGACCTGGTCACGACCTTAAAGTTTTTAAGAGTAACAAAGTTGATACAGGACAAATCTTTGAGAGATGTGGGGATTGAGCTATCAGAGGGTATAACATGGAATTAAGAAACTTGTAAATATGGATACAAAGAAATACTTTTATGGTATAAGATTATTATTTTTTTTCATACTTGACTGTCTTTTCCCACACCAGAGAGGTAGCACCAAGAACAGACAAAGAAAGGCCACAACCATTCACATTCATTCTCTAGCTGTCACATGTAATGCACCAG
>JAUTXX010132754.1:0-15967 GCA_032273605.1 Panulirus laevicauda | reverse complement strand
TGTTTAATCATGTTAAAAACTTTGATCATTGTATTGACTGGAGTAACGCCATCTCAGTTATTAACTCTAATTCTATTGAAAATCCTAAGTAGCCGATCAACAACACAGTCACCCCCCTTTCATAAGAAATTCAGCTGCAGTACCAACCATTCCAGCTGCCTTTTTTCATTTTGTCTTACACAGGGCTTTTACAATCTCATCTTTCTTCACCAAATCACATTCTAAGACTCTCCCACTTTTGCACACCTCCCCAACTGAAACACCCTTCATCTTCCACCCTGTCATCAAACATGTTTACAAATCCTTCAAAATCTTTACTTCTAACCTCATCACTACCTGTTACCACCTCCCCATTTACTCTTTTCACTGTTGCTCTCACTGGTGTTCTTCTCACACCAATAACCTCGTTCCAAAACATATTATTCTCCCTGAAGTTTATGGGTTATCTCTCACCCCAATGCTCATGCACCCTCTTTTTCAGCCTCTGCACCTTCGTCTTGACCTTTTACCACTTTCTCTTGCACAGCTCTCAATCTCTTGTAAATATTATCCATACAACTCTGTCTTCTCTTTCACTAACAACTTTACTTCATAGTCTCACCACTCACAACATATTCTAGCCTACTAGTCTCCCACCATTCAAATGTTACACATCATTTGCATATACCAGCATTGCTTTCTTAAATACTTCCTATTCCTCACCCTCTCCCCTAGCTTCATTTACTTTTCCTTTTTGTCATTCTACAATCAATTTCACTTGGTGTGTCTTCACATAAGCCTCTTTCCGAAGTTCACTTACTTTCACCACTCTCTTCTCACCCACATCAGTTTCCTCATTTTCAAAAGCCTTTACAGATCTTCATCCTCACCTCCACCATCTTTCCTGCCCCACGTATACATGTGTATATCCCTCTTTGTAAACCAGGTATCCCCAGTTATACCCTCAACTTTATCAGATGCTTTTTTCAAATCCATATATGCTTCATACACCTTCTTCCTTTTTTTATTTAAATATTAACCACTATTTTCTGTATGTGCAGAAATTTGGCTTACATGCCATCTCTTAAACTCAACTTGTTCTTCACCATGAAGGTTCATTAATTTTTTAATATGATTAATCAGTGCCAAGCCATATACCTGAATGGATAGAGGCAATGAGAAAATTGATGAGGGTAAGAGATACTTCATATTAAGATGTTTTTGAAGCATTTTGTGCAAAGAAGTGGTGTTAATGGAAATATTGTCTCACTTGATTAATCGACTTTGAAGGCAAAGTGAAAAGTTAAGAAGCACTTTTGTCGGTGTGGAAGTCTGTATTTCACCGTATCACCATGGGCATAGATTGTACAGAAGCTGTATGCACCTGATCCATATAGGAATTGGAGTGGAGTTAATGATGGTGTATAGATGGGAATATTTACGATACAAAGCCTGAATGGATAATAATTTTGAATGAGAATGATTTTTTGATTACTTATGATTGTTTGCCCTTGTTCATTTCTGCATATGTTTAATTGTCAGCTGGCTAGTGTTTATACCACAAGCTGTGTGACGTTGTTAAATGTAACAATCTAGTTAATGTGTCACCATTTTGAAGAACTGTGATTGGCTGCCCATTGTCAGATGGTTATGTCAAGAATGTTGGACACTTCATTAGGGTGGCTTGACTATTTGTTTTGATCTATCGCTCTTGATGGAACAGGTCTGCATGGCTTTTGTTTTTCAAGTTTTGTTGTGTGAAGAAAATCAATAGATACAGAATTCCTCCAGTATTTCAGGGGTTTAGATACCTGAATTCCTCATGAACAAGCTGAAAGTTAAGTACATTTGATTAGAATTCAAATGAAAACATCAAGTTCTGGAACTTAGAAATTTTCCTCCCTTGCCAAAATTAAAGATATTTTAATTGAAATAAAAAGAATTATGTGTAAGTGTCTACTTTTGATTCTTTTGGAAATTTATCTGCTAAGAACTATAGAGAAATATATTACAGACCAAAGGTTTGACAGAAACTGCCGAGTGTTAGTGTCTGCTTTTGAAATAATTATTAGGAAAGGTGACTTGGGCCTACTGCTTTTCCAGAAAACTCTGAACATAGATTATTATTTGGTTGACAGTGCTTTTATAGATACCCACTTAGTAGACATAAGCAAAACTGCAAATGTTACTGTTGTAGTGTAAATTGGACATATTTAAGCCTCCATGTAGTGCCTGTTTACATCTGTTTGAGCCATGTTTTGATTGAAAAACAGTGAATTAGATATTTATATTGTTTATACCTGAAATAAGGTACAAATTTTGTAATTGTGACTTTGATGAAGTATGAATCAGACATTGTGAACTGATCAGAATCTTTTGTTTTTTGTAATGAGAGGAAGGAAATGATGGACATGCAAGTTCATTATGCAAAAATGGGAAGATGGTAGATGAATGAAGCAAAATTAGGAAAAGTTTTATAGTGCATTGTGAATTCTTTAGAATATCATAGATGTAGGTAGACAAATCTAGGGATGAGAAATATTTACAAGTTCAGAAAGACTTAGAAAGTTATGCAAGGCTCACAGTATGGTAATGTATAAGTGTTTGAAAGAAAGAAATAATGTATTTTAGTAATACAGCAGTATAAGGCAGATGCAGTCTAAAGAATTTTTTAAGACTGAATGAGGTAAGTTGAGACAGAACATTCAGGGAATGTTTAGAATTGTGAAGAAACAAAAAAGTGAATAAAGAGTTGAGGTACTATGAATACATTTAGAGACTTAATGTTAAGAAATATCAAGATGTTAGTGAGTGGGTATTGTTAGATGGCAAAACAGAAAGTAGGTTGGAAGGGCAGATTAAGAATTTGTTTCCTTGAAATGTGAGTGCACTTGAAAGTGTGTAGATATATTCAATGATATATTTCTACATCTCTTTGTATAGTTTTTAGGAAGCTGTTAGTATTGGTTGGTTTTGAAAGCAGTGACCCCATTCCTAACTAAAATACATCATCATGCTGGGTATATGCAATCCTGTATGTGGGCAATACTTCTGCAGTTCATCTTGAAAAATCCTTATGTATTGATTTATCCATGAGGGTAGGAAGAAAGATGGGAAAGATGCATTTATTGGATTTAGATCAGTAAACCTCTGTACCTTTTGTTCGGTGAAGTTATTTGGAAGAACTTATTCTCAAATTTGTAACATATTGTCTTTCTTCTCAGCGAATCACCAAAAGGTTCTCCAATCCTGCTATCGAGAACGTGATGGTGATGCATTCATTTGTGATATTAGGAAATATAGCATTTGCAAGTCTGGCAAGTGTGTTTGCTTTGAGTAAGTTAATTATCAACTGATAAGTATTATCCTTGAATATATCTCATAAAGGAAGATCTTGATTGTGTATGAACATATGTGTATTGTAAATTGGAGCCTATTTTACTGTTGAGAATAGATGTAAAGATGTGAAAAATTTTATCATTTTCATTCTACTTTATAAGAATTAGTGTTGTACTTTTATGATCCCACGAATCAGTTATATATCTATTTGATAATACTCCAATTAATTCATTGTTTACAGCAAATACGTTCCCAACATTACCAGTGGGAATTGTGAACATCAGTCTTCATACATGAAACTTCATAATCTCGCAGGTGGGCTTCAAGATTTTATATTTCATATTTGTTTTATGATTTTTTTTTTTAGAATGAAGTGAAATATTCCCTTACAAGTATAAATGAGTGAGTTTAAGTCCAAATTCCTTTTACTGTAGAAGAGTTGGTTTGAACTTTACCATGTCTTGTGCATCATTTCTTTCATCATAACTTTCTGAAATCCTAAAGTGATGAATGAATGTTTTGTTTTTGTGATATTCAGGTGTTCATAGCTATTTCTGTTTGTAGAGTATCAGGTGAAGCCAGGGGTTTATTGCAAAAAGGAGAGTCATTGCATCTCTGGTCTGAAGTGTGTGAACTTTAAGTGCTCTTGCCCTAGGTAAGTTTTTCATCTGTTGGTTTGTACCATGTAACCTTTACTCCGTTCTTAAGTAGAGAGGTGAGCTTTATCAGTGGTAACCTGTAAATTGTAGAATATTAATCACCTCAAAACTCTGATCCACACATTTCCTATTTATTTATCTGTCTTTCTATCTATCTATCAATCTTTCCATCTATTTATCTATCTATATCTTTGATGCCTATTCCCTTGTGTAGCTCCCAACCTTTCCTAAAATCCCCTTGCTTTTCACTCATTCTGCTTTCAGTCACTTCCATCACTCTATCAATCAACATTCATGCTTACACTTTTCCTGTTGTAATTACCATCTGAGTTTAGGCTGAATTTACATATCAAATGCATCCACTCTCTCACACTTTCTCCTACATACTTCAAAATGTCAGCCATAATCCAGGTGCCTTTTCTACCTTTAACCTCATTATCACTCTATTACCTCCCTTGTAGCTATAGGGCTATGCACTTGTATCCTTTTCCTCCATGCAAACCCATACATGTAAAAGTGCTGACTCACCTCCCACATTTATCAGGTCAAGATACTCTTTCCATCTTCCTTTCACTTTTTCCTTTTGATTCAGCAACTCCCCATCCTTATTTCTCACAGTAACATTTCCACTCTTTCATCCACCTTTTTCTTTTTTCTTACCCTTCTAGTACAGATTCTTATTTTCAGAAATATAGAGTGTACCTGGTAAGCTCTATGGTTGAATTGTGATTGAGAGGGTGAAGGCTTGTACAGAGCATCAGACTTGGGAGGAACAATGTGGTTTCAGGAGTGATAGAGGATATGTGAATCAGGTGTATGCTTTAAAAGATGTACATGAGAAATACTTAGAGAAACAGAAGAATTTTGTATGTGGCATTTATGGATCTGGAGAAAGAGAAACAGAAGAATTTTGTATGTGGCATTTATGGATCTGGAGAAAGCATATGATTGACAGATATATGAAATGGGAGGTCTGTCTGTCAATCTATCCATGTTTCTAATGCCCATTCCCCCCTGGAACTCCCATCGAGTGTCCACTTATCCCTGTCCTTAAATGCCTTCCTCACATACACCATACCTCAAATTCTTCCCCAATTTCTGTCTGCAATATTTTTCCACTTTTTTCCCATGTCACATGTGGTCTTCCTCTTATACCAGCCCCTTTAATAGTACTTTCATACACTCTCCTTGAAACTCCTCATCTTGCATTCTTTCCTCATGCCCATACCACCTCATAGTATTGTTTCACCCACTCTGCCACTCCACAATTCATTCTATTTGCTTTACCTGCCACATATATTAGTACACTTTCTTCTCCAACTCTGTAGGGCTTTGCAAAATCTAAACTTTCTGTTTCCTCTTAGAAACCAATACTTTGATTTTACTTGCATTTACCTTCAATTGCATATGCTTACACACATCATAAAACACACTTACAGCTTTCTCCAACTACTCTTCTCTCTCAACAGACAACACATTGTCATCCAGAAACTCCATCCATATATATTTTAAAAAGCCACAGCAACATTACACAAACCTACCTCACACCCACATGGATAGTGAAACTTTTGCTCAACTCTCCATCCAATCTTACAGTTACATTTGCTACTCTGTAGAAGGCTTTCACTCCATCCAACAATTGTTCCACTAGCCTGTATACCCTTAACACATCCTATAAAGCATTTTACTCAATTGTCATATGCTTTCTCCAGATCTAAAAAAGCTGCATACAGCTTCTTACCTTTTGCCAGATACTTTTCCATAGTCATTCTCACCACAAAACTCAGATCTATTCATCCCTTACCTTTCCCATAACCCCCTTGCTCCTCTTTTTTTTTCTGCATTCAGCCACCTCCATCACTCTATCACTGACCACTCTTGTATGCACTTGTCTTGTTATACTTAACAGACTTATTCCCCTTTCATCATTACATACATCCTTAGCACCTTTTCCTTTGAATAAAGGAGCAATTATAGCTTTCACCCAACCCTTAAGCACAATCTTGTGCTTCCATGCTAAATTACAAATAAAATGCATCTACTCTACCACACTTTTTCATTTATACTTCAATATTTCAGCTGTAACCTCATCCACTCCAGGTGCCTTTCTTAACTTCAACCTCATTAGTACCCTTTTTACCTCCATGTTATAGGCCCCTGCACTTGTATCCTCTTTCCTCCATCCTCCATACCCATGTATGTAACAACTGCTACCTCACCTTCTCTCACAGCTGGTATGCACATAAAGTATTTGTGATAAAGGAAAAGTTAGGTAATCCAGGAAAAGATAAGAAATCTTTGAAGTGGAGGTAATAGAATGTATAGAAATGGAAAACAGCAGTGTTTGAAGTATAGTGGAATGTAGAAATGTATGGCAGACTACCATGTAAGAAGAGTAAATGTGGCTAAGCAAAAGGCTACAAGTACTTCCACCACAGTAATGCATCTTTGGATAACCTTGACGTATGATTGTTTCTTTTATAAGAAAGATGAAATTTGACAAAGACTGTTTGAAGGCACCAATGGGTCTGAGTCATCTATGCAAGCATCAGAATCTGCAATAAAATGACTAAATCTTGAACTTGACTAGTTTGCTTGAAATAGAATGCTTTTTCATGTACTATAGAATTATAAACTCTTTTATATCCAAATTTATACTGTAGATTTTTCTAAACATTTTTATATTTCCAGTGGTTGTTCATATGACAGTGCTAAAGAGGTGTGTGACTGCGGAGAAGTACCCCCAGAGGATACTCCAGCAGGACCCATAGCCTTGGGTATAGTTCTGGGTATATTCATCATCATTTTCTGGTACTCCAGAATCATCAAAACTATCAGTAGGTAATTCATATGTACAGATCTGCATTTGATATACTTGTTGTTTTGCTTGTACAAATATTTTTTAATTTAACAGTAATGGCTTGGTATGCATACCTCTTCAGTACCAAGCCATCACAAAGAAAAAATCTTGGTGGTTATTGAAAAGGGAGGTAGTGAAACTAAAGGCATGATGTGAAAGGTTAAACAGAGAGTAAGTGTTTTTGAGTTTTGAAAAGTTCCATAATAACATTTTCTAAGCATTCAGTTTTAATAGATATTTATTTTTTTACCTAATTGTCCCACCTGATTTAGGAACAAACAGGCCTCATGTACACATGTCCAGTTTTTAGCTGTCATGTATGATGTACCTAAATCATAGACTTTCATTCACACTCAGGCCCTGCAGAATACTTTATGCCCAAGTTTATCCCACTGGCAACATCTCATTACCCTTATACAACATTCCAGTTTCATTATATCCAGTGCATGTCTTTTGCCTTCTTGGGTACTTAGACCCTAATACTCAAACCCTCCTTCACTTCATTCCTCCATCTCCTTGTTTTCTCCTGTCTCACACTTATGCGGTACCTCATTATCTTACCAATTTCATGTTTACTTTCAGCTTTTTTTCCTTTTAGATACACTTCCAGTGTGCAGTAGCTTCTGGAGTATCTTTGTGAAGTGTGCCACCAGAGCTTTGTTGTCTGCAAACACCAGGCAATCCACCTTTCATGCTTTCCAACCCCCAGCTAGCTTCAGCACTGCTCCATACTCCAAGACCCTCGCATTTACTTTCCTCACAACCCTAAGCATGAAAAGATTATGTCCATAGTGGCATCAAACATCCTGGATGCAGACCTCCCTTCAGTGATAACTGCTCATCCTTCTCCCTACCACCTTGTAGACAAGCCTTACCCTCCTGGTAAAGTCTGCATTGTGCCTAGTAACCTTGCAGGTACTCTCATATGTCCATAGTATTTTTATAAGGCAATTGTATAACTCTTTTATCCATTCAACAGGTCAAGTAATTCAACATAGAAATCACTGTCCTTCTCCATTTATCCCACAAACCCATTCTTTAAAGGAAATACACCTAATCCACACACACACTATGCCTCTCCTTAAAACTATAACCAGTCATCTTGATGTTGTGGTAATTGTAGTGATTCCTGAAATTTGCAGACTACCAGAACTTGCTTGAAATGTCTTTGCTGCTCTTTTTTTCCACTGCCAAATCTTCATATGCATGGCAGATCTTTGCTTGTATCACAAGCAAACTGACATGAACATTTTCATGAGTATGGTGTTCATTCCATGTTCTCAACATTCATTATGTTCTTTCCATAATCAAGCTTCAGGAGTATGAAATTTAGATACACTGATTTTAGATACACTGATTTGTATTCAACTCATAGCATTCTCTTTGATCTTCACTTCACTATCATGAATAGTCATTAAAGTAGATTCACCAAGACCAAGGGCAAAGTAGATATCAGCTGATCGTTCACCTCTCTCGAAACATTTGAGCACACCCATCTTAACCTCATTGTTGATGACCTTACACTTCTTATTACCACTGGTTTCAGAATTTAAAAGAAACCTTGGTGGCATGATGCAAAGTGCAAAGCACATGCAATATACATTATGCTGCAGCACAAAATACTACAGTACTTCACGACTATAGACTATCCATTCACTGGGGACTGCAAAGTGGGAAGCTACATCTGAATGCTACACATGCACACACTTCTTGTGTGGTACTGACAATACCATGCCACCACGCTGCCAGCCCAATGATGATCATGTTATTCCAAAAATAATATTATATTATTATTATTATTATTATTATTATTATTATTATTATACTTAGTTGCTGTCTCCCACATTAGTGAGAGCGCAAGGAAACAGACGAAAAAATGGCCCAACCCACCCACATACACATGTATATACATAAATGCCCACACATGCATATATACATGAATTAAAAAGTACTTATAAATGGACCATACACATTATTCTAAAAATTTTATAAGTCAAACACATGTAAATCAAGAGGTCCATATGTTTATTGTATTACTGTAATGCTTCAGTGTATTCTTAAGACTCATTTTGAAAAGAGTTTACAGAGGAGAATGAGCCTACTTCACATGAGATGCATTTTTTTCACCACTGGGTTGACAGCTGTGTTTTGAGAATTTAAGACTGGCTGTTACCAACAGTTAGGGGATGATGATAGTTTTTGAATGGACGTAGGGCAAACTGAGTTAAGCTGAGTCTGTTTTTACCTATCTGTCTGTCTGTATCTCTGTGCCTGTTCCACATGGAATTCCCTGAAGGGTTTGGCCACGGCAATAGTCTCCATAACTAGCAAACTCCGGTGCTGCTTCCTAGCCTTTTTGTGCCTCACCCTTAATAGGCCAGTGGCAGAGGGCAACTCTGGTGCAGTGTTTGCAGAGGCTCCTACTTAATGTTTATACTGACGACTACTACTACTACTACCAAATGGTTCTGCCTAACGTTTCTACCTAATGCTCCAGCCTAAGTATTCCTACCTACTACTTCTGTCCATTGTTCCTACCATTTTGCCAAAAGGCAGGGCTAGCGCATAGTGCTCACCACAGGAAAATCTAGTGTTATGAAGAATGAGCTGTGTGAGTTAAGTGTTATCAGGCTTTATGTAAGACAAAGAAAGATTGTACATTTATGGACAGAATGCTAGTAGTCCACATGTGGGTGATGCAAAAAGAAAAAAAGCTACCTGGGTCAGAGGGGTGCAGTTTGGATAACAAGTGGTAAAAGGAATTCACCTAACCGGAAAGATAGAAGTTAAAACATTTCTAGTTCTAGGGATCCAAGATATCTCTCATAGCTCGAGGCACACTGTTCCAGAGAGAAAGAATTGTTCATGCTGCAAAACCTATATTTTTGTTGGTCATGTCTGTATTTTTTTCCTATGACAGCAATAAATTACTTTTTATCAAAAAGGAAATTTAAGATATTCAAAGCTATTTCTATCCTGAGGGACATGTACGTGCAAACAACCCTTCATGTAAAGGGTTAAGTGATCCTTCCTGTTTTAGCATCACATGATGTGCATTTTTCCTTCACAGATTTGCTTTATTCACTGTTTCATTTTGCCACACTCATCATTGCCAACTCCTCCATTTGTCTTCTACATAACTATTTTGCTTTATTCATGATATTCATAGTATGTCCTTAGATTTTCCCACATTTCATCTTTTCACCATACTCTGAAACCTGCAGTTTACTGAGCCATGCACTCAGTACCCCATTGTTTAGCCTGCCTGTCTCTGTGGACTATACCATGTAACATGGTTACTCACTTCATTTTCATAACATTCCTAGTGTACTCTCTGGATACATTTACATAATATTAAGCTAGCAGGCCTCTTTTAGGGCTAATTTTCATGCTGACATTGTCCACTTTTTATAATACAGAAGCCCTTCATATCTACAATCAGCATCATATCCTGTTTAAGCATGAACTGTTCTTTGCTTAAATGAGGAAATAAAAGAACACTTTGTATTAGTATCACCTGTTACAGTTATTATTTCCTCTTTCTCTCCAAGTTGCACATTGCAGCCTCCCAACCCTGAAGCTTCCCTTTATCTACCTTATTTCATCTTATACAGTTAACTCAAGCCTCATGGATCCAAACCAAAATATGATAAAGAAAAGAAAAAGATAGACTCTGATTGATGAAATGATAGTGTCTGGCTGACAAGGTAACAATCAGACTACTGTTATATGTATTGCTTTTGATAGTTAGCACAATTATGTTTTATATACATCTTTAAATAGTTCATGATAAAAGGCATCAATAATCAAACAGATTTTTAGAATGAAAATGCAGGTGAATATACAAAACCATTGTAATGTCATTATCTTGCATATTGGATATGAAGTTATCTGGTTTAATACTGTTTTTCCTACTCTTTCAGACTAAAAGATAAAAAAGCTGAACAGACATCAGAATTTTCAACAGTTCCTCATGAAACTTCAGGCCATAATTCATATGCCCTAAACCCCATACAGTTGCCATCTACATCTCAAAACACATATGACAATCCAGCATCCTCATCACATAATGGGAGGCGGTCATCAGTGTTCCTACCAGAAGCAGAACCCCTGACTACCGAATCAATTCCTAGTTTTACTAGCCAACCAGATATGCTATATCCTGTCAATCCAATGGTAGGACCTCCAGGTCCTTTCGGTCAAACAGGCATTAACCCTCACCCAGTAGACTCTTCACAACACCCTCCTCCATATTCAGAGTGTGGATCTGCTCCTTCTGTCCCATACTCTTTAGATCCCCCTCAAGCTTCCTTCTCTGCCCCAGTGCCACCTTATCCACTGAACTCAGGAGATCCATTAAACAGTAATCCCATGCTGGTTGATCCATACCCATCTAGCCCATCTGCCACTCCTTTCCCATCAAGCCCACATGCTACTGCCTTCCCATCAAACCCATCTGCAAGTGCCTATCCATCCAATCCACATGCCTCTTCTCATCCACTAAACACACATGACACTCCCTACCCATTAAACCCTTTCATGTCACCATTGTCCTCCAATGATGAGACAGCAGATAACACTGCACCACCTGCTTACAATCCTGCTTATAATGGATGGAAATAATAAGGTAAAGTACTTTAATAGTTTTGGAATGACTTACTGGTAAAATGTTGGGTTATTGTGAGGGCATAAGCATAGAAGGGGATCGCACTTATGCGGAAGGAGGAATTGTAGGAATGTGTAAAAGAATGCAAGGATGTGAGCCCCATACTGATGTGGGTGAAAATGAAAGTGTGAGGAAGATTGGAGAGATAAAAGAGTTGGCCAGCTAGAAGATGAATCATAAAGAATGCAAAGGAGTATGAAAGGAAGGTGAACCAAAATTTTAGATGAGAGTGCAGTAAATGCAGGAATGCTATCATGTGTGAATAAGATGTTAATAATGCTAGGAGAAAGACTGTTAAGGGTCATAGAATTAGTAGTTAGATGCAAGGTTGTGAGATATAGGAATAAAAAAGGAAATGCATGATGGACTGATGAGATTAGAAATGCTATGGAAAAGAAGAAAAAGGCATATGGTAGATTGCTTGAAAGGAATGTACCAGTGGATGTTCAGCAGAGGAGGGAAGAATGTAATATCTGTTTGTGGAATGTTGAGAAGCTGATGGAGGAAAGCAAAGAAACGGGATATGAAGATTTGGAAGCAAGGTGAGTGAAAGGTTTAAGGAAAATCGGAAGTTGTACGGGCAGGAAGTGAAAAAGGATAGAGGTGAACGTTAGAGTGGAAATGTTAATGTGAGAAATAAGGGTGGGGAGTTGCAAAATCAAATGGAGAAAGTGAAAAGAAAATGGAAAGAGATTTTGAAGAACTGATGAATGAGGGAGAAAATTAGGCAGCAGTTATTACATGCATGGGTATGGAGGATGGAAGGGAAAGGATATAAGTGCCTGGGCCTCTAGCAGGAAGGGAGGTAATGAGGGCAATAGCAAGGTTGTAGGTAGGAAAGGCACCTGGAGTGGATGGAAGTATGGCTGCATTGCTGAAGTATGGAGCAAAAAGTGTGATAGAGTGGATGCATTTCATTTGTGATTTAGCATTAGAACAAAAGGTTGTGCCAGAGAATTAAGTGAAAACAATTTTTTTATTCTAAGGAAAACTTGCTTAGGATGTATGTAGCAGTTATATGGGAGCAAGTATGTTAAGTATACCAGGAAAATTGTATCCAAGAGTGTTGATTGATAGAATGATGGAAGTAACTGAATGCAAGGGGATTTTAGGAAAGGCAAGGGATGTGTGCATCTGATTTTTGTGGTGAGAATGACCGTAGAAAAGTGTCAAGTGAAAGGTAAGAAACTGCATGTAGCTTTTATAGATCTGGAGAAAGCATATGACAGTCAAGTGGAATGCTGTATGAGATGTGTTAAGGATGTATGGGGTAAGGGGATAACTGTTAGTTGGTGTGAATATCTTCTATAGAGTAACAAATGCATGTGTAAGAGTGGGTGGAGAGTTCAGGAAAAGTTTCGGTGTGCATGTGGGTATGAGGCAGGGCTGTTTGATGTCACCATGGCTTTCTAACACATGTATGGATGTACTGACAAGAGAGGTGAAACTAAAGGAGGGTAAGGAGGTGCAAATATGAAGTGTGATGGTGAGGCATGAGACGGTGTTGTTTGCTGAGAGTGAAGAGGAGTAGCATATTGTAAGTGTGCTTTGTGATATGTGTTAGATAGGCATTTGAAGGTAAATGCAAGTAAAAATATGATAATGGTGTTTTAAGTTAAACAGAGTGAAAGTATGGATTTTGCAAAACCCTGTATATTGAAAGAAGAAAGTGAACTCAACTGTGTTATAGAGATGGGAGGAGGAAGACTGGAGGAAGTGAAAGACTTAAAGTGTTTAGTAGGTATCTTGGGTGAGTTTGATGGTATGAAAGGAGAGATAAGGGAGAGAGCAGTACAGTTTAGAAGAGTTATTGGGTCCCTTAATAAGATATTAAAGAGTAGAGGTAAAAGTATGGAAGTGAAGAAAAGATTATGGAACAGCATATCCCTCCCATCCCTAACCTATGCTGCTGAAACTTGGACACGGAATGAGTCACAGAGGTCAAGAATCCAGGCTGTGGAAATGAGCTATTTGAGAGGAGCATGCAGTATAACTAGATGGAATGAAGAAAGAAATGAAGAGTTTATGAGATATATGGTATGGCAGGGAATGCAAAGGAAATGAATGGTGGAGTGGTAGAGTAGGTGTAATGTAATACTTTGAATTGGTTTGGGCATGTGAAAAAATGCAAGAGGGCGAGTTTACATGGAGAGTTTATGATATTACAGTTAAGGGGTTGGTTTGAGAGGAAGACCACTTGTGATACAGTGGGAGAATTAGTGGAATGGTGTATGCAAGGGGGGCAAGGAAGGACAGTGATAAGTGTTGACTCTTTTGCCAAAGTTGCTCCCTTGATGGCAACTTCCCAGAGGGAACAGGCATCAGAGCTGTAGAAAGACAAAACGAATGAGGTTTCCATATTTGATATTTAAACTTTGGGGGTTTTGTTTTAGATACTGAAAATGCAGGTTTCTATAATAAAAATGCAGAAAGAAGTAAAAAATACTGATGATAATTGCCCAATTCTATTACCAAAAGGCCAGAACTAATTTAGAAGCATAGTTATGTCATAAAGAATTATTCCTAGCTTTGTAATTCAAAATATTAGTGACATTTTATGTAGTCTAATTAGGTAAAGATTCATCAAAATTTGGTATGTATTAGAGGCTAAATTAGGTTAGTCTGGATTAGGTTGAATTCTAATTTTGATGATGGGTACAAATCATGAATAATGTGTAATATTAGTATAGACCTGATTTTGGTTAATCTGTCCGCTTTTATCTGTGTTATTACCTGAAAATGAAAAGTTGATGAAAAAAAGCTAAAAACAGCTGGTGTCATTTCCTTTTAAGTACTGTCGCAAACCTGGAAACAGTCAGCCAAGGTGGGCTTGTGCACCAGTCTCATTTATACCTCAGTAGCTAAGAATGATTCACAATTTTGATCTCTTTCTGAGTCTGAGGCTGTCTGTTCTGTCTCAAGTTCCTCATCAGTTTACCATTTCCTGCTGTGCTCCATAGCATTCTGTAAAGAATGGGGAAAAAATTAAAGAAATAAGCTGGGGAAACGTAAATGGACAGCCATATGCAGTAAACAAATGCCACAAAATATCTTCAAGAAATACTGCAACATATTTTGTTGTGTAGAGTATTACTGTGTACAATAGGCTTTCACAGAGCACATTTCAGTGTTATATTGTCCATAACTTACCTAATTTGTGTTGCAGGAAAATTAATCTCTCTTGTTAGGCTGGTGAAGCATGTGATAGAGTCTGTGTTTGTGTTAGTTATTACTGTTATCACCAAATGGAAGCACGAGTTGATGTGGAAAGTCACAACAGTGTTCAGAGTAGATGGAACATTTCTGGAAGTATGTGAGCAAGTACACTTTCATTTAATATGCTTACTCATTGTTTACCCAGATCAGTTGTATGTAATGAAATTTCTTGGGCACCAACTCAGAGGCCATGCAGGATATTAGGTGGATAAACCAACAAGTAATGTATGGAGCAACATGTTTTGTCTGTCTGAAGGCTCTGTTTACAAGAGTTTTTCCCTCTCAGTTTTATCATTTTTTTCTGGACCTAATGGATACTAGAAGATAATCTTTGTATTAGGGTAACAACAGAAAGGCAGCACAAAATGAGGAGGGAACTTATTGAGGGATGATGTGATTTTCAGATCAACACCTTTAGAAAGACAGTCCAGAAAATGTTTGAAAAGATGGGCGGCTTATGTGCAGCACTTTTCAAGGATACAGAAGAGGACTTTGATAGAGTTACTTGTGTATGGTTTGGGAGGGAAAGGTATTAATTAAATACTGTGGAGGTAGTGAAATACCCCTGTAATGAAAGTACAAATATGGTAGAAATAACAGTTGACATTGATGGAAAAAGATAGGTTTTGTTTTAGATTTCTTGATTTTGAAAACAAATTATTTAGGAATGCATTAAATAAATGATAAATTATATCAGCAAAAAAGATATATACAGTGATGAAATTATTTGAAGTAGCCTGTTATATATGGAAAGTCAATGCAAAGGTGAAAAAAGTAAATGAAAGAAAAAATAAGTCATGGATGTGTTATATGGCTGGATGGATATGTGATGAATGTTAAGAGATTGCTTTCTGCAAGAATTTAGCAATAGCCAAGATATTAAAAAGTTTTTAGAAGGTAGGCAAATTGTGGTTATAATGAGAACAATTACAAAAAGTTGTGCTACTTCAGATGTGGCAACATTTAATGAGGGGATTGATTCAACATTCATTATTTTTAGCAGTAAGACATGGATCTCTTCAATATGACTAGGTGAGGTCAAATGGTTGAAACAACTTTTCTGAAAGGTGATTGTGTATAGTTTGGAGAGTTTGATAGAATGATAAGAAAATATGGGTTGAGTTGGAAATAGTTATCAAAGGAACAGAAATATGCTTTAGTAGATTTCAGGGAATGAGTGAGGAAAGGTTGACAAAGAGGATATATGTGTCAGAGGTGGAGGGAACAAGGAGAAGCGGGAGACCAAAT
>JAUTXX010132645.1:0-15968 GCA_032273605.1 Panulirus laevicauda | reverse complement strand
TCTCCACGCGACATGTGCTACGTGTATAGAAAAATTACATGTTAACTAAAGCAGTATGAACTCCTACTGAAGTTCGATTTCACCTTCATATACATATGTACATCTCTCCTTTTAAACCAGGTATTCCCAATCCCTGACTTTACTCCCGATACTTGAGCTTATGTATAGCGAGAAAGAATACTTCCCACGTATTCCCTACGTGTCGTAGAAGGAGACTAAATAGGGAGGGAGCTGGGGGCTGGAAATACTTCCCTCCTATTTTTTTGATTCTCCAAAAGAAGGAACAGAGAAGGGAGGACAAGTGCAATATATAAAAGGAGGTATAATTAGGTTACAATAACTATAGGGGTATAAGTTATAGGATGAAATAGATAAAAAGCTTGGAAATGACCTGTGCGCTGAATATATGCAACAAGAAACTGTCCATTCTTTCCTCCTGAATGATTCATTACATATGATAAAAAAATGTAATATATAGTGTGTCTCTAAATTCGAAACATATTACATTAAGTTGGCTATTAAACCTAAGTCTTACACTAAGTCTCAGTGTACCAGCTGGTGAAGATGTACCAGGGTGGGCAAGCTAACAACACTGAATAAATTGGACTAGTTCTGTAATTACATGTCATTGTTCTTAAACTGATTATCTGAATTATACGTCCTGAAAGATAACCGTTCGTTTAGTTGGCCACACTTCTATAAGAACTGTTGAAGTAAAATATTTCTATGAAATGTGTAAAAGATTTCTATGAAATGTCGGATTAATATAATCTACACAACAACTAAGATCTTATAGGAAGATAAACTCAAAAACATCGAGGATATTAGTATGATCATAATCAAAGGTTTGCGAAATGTGTTTAAAATCCTTTGAAACTTGAGCTGTTGGAGGAGCGAGGATCCTTTGGCTCTATCTATACATATATTTTGGCCCACGTAACTCCTGAGAATATAGACGCAATCTCTTTGATGGTATAGCCAATAGCAGCGTTTGTGGAAAAGGCACTGCCATGAATATCATCTTCCTCTCTGAATAACTATGTTAGTTATCCAACCATCACCATTGATCACCCTTCTTTGTTTTTCCACCCATCCATCTGTTCCCCCATCCCTTCCTATCATGTAGTTGGACAAGTCCAATACGCTTTCGCTTCTTAGGTTAACTCTTTGGCCGGGGTAGAAATGGCTGATGTTAGAATGTCACTAATATACCACAGTGTGACACTTTACGAGATGAAAGGCTGCACTGTGGTTAGGATATTATGTCGTGATGATAAGAACGAATATCTATTACAGTGATGCGCTTGCGAAATATTGTCTAAAGTGATAAGCGAACTGTATGGTCTAAAATGCAGTTCATGTATTATTTCATCACCGTAGTGAGGCCGATGGAAACACTGTAACGCTTCCTCATGTCCTTCTCAAGGCAAAATTGTAGCAAGCACAACATTGGCAAGCAATCCCACTTGGTCTTATCGTCTTCCAACACTTAGCAAATTACTTCCCCCAGAGGAACTTACACATTTTTACATATTCAGTGAGATGATACACACACACTGTATCAAGCCAAACTTTTAACACATATGACATCATTAAACAAACACACTATCATTTCCGTTATTTAGCATATGCAGCACTAGAGAGGTGCCTTTGTATTTTTTTAGAATATTACACTCATTTTATCAGTTTCATTTGTGTGTGTGTGTGTGTTTGTGTATGTGTGTGTGTGTGTATATGCACTTATGTATTCTTTTTTTATTGTAGAGGCATTTATTTTCATGTTTATATATACATGTTCCTAGTATTTGTTTGTGTTTATAGTTAGCATAGCTATAAATCATTGTGCACGTTTATGTTGTTAAAACAGAATTCATTTCGACCGAGCATTTACACACATTTACGAGTGCATCATTGTATCTTTATATCTAGATATCAATTTTTTCCAGACAAAAACATTTAAGTCAATCTATATCAACCATTTTCTTTTACAGATATCTAAACTTTACTTAAGAAAGGCCAGGCTCAGAATTTAAAGAAAGGATCCAATTCCTATTCTAAATCCTATCCTGTTTGACATAAAACTTAGTTGGTTAAAGAATAGAATCTTCCCCAAAGGCAGTAAGGATCTTTCTTAGTCTTGGTTTGTTCTAGCGCTCTCTCACAAACCTCAATGTATTTCCTAGGATAACCTTTCTTTCAGCCTTATTTTTGCATTAGGAAGAGCGATGCACTTCCATTCTCTGAGGAGAGGGGAGGGAGAGAGAGAGAGAGAGGAAGTTAAAGGAAGGAGAGGCTATGAGAAAGACATAAAGCTGAATCTGAAAGTGGCAGGGATGAGGGAGTTGTAAAGGAGACTGCTGAGAAAGGAAGACTTTGGGGGATAGACAGAGATGGGAAAGAAAGAGAGAAGTAAGTGGTAGATGGAGGGTGTAAGGTAGATCAGCGAGCGAAAAAGAAAGAGTCTTAGGGTTACAGCTGGTGAAGCGGAGAGAGAAGGAGAGAGAGATGAGAATTTGAGGGAAAGAAAGACGAAGGGAGAGATAAGCATCGTGATGGAAAAGATGGAATTGTAAGTGTATGTAAGGGAAGTAGAGGGAGGGAAGAAGAGCAACAGTGTGAAGGAGACAGGACTAAATATCGTGTGACCGATGGCAAATCATAGGTGAGTATTATGATCTCTGTGTCTTTTTCTACACCTCTCAGTTTTGAACCGTTTTGTCTTCTCTTGTATTTTCTAACACATTTTACTTTACCATTTTCCTCTATAACTCTTGGATATTTTTTCCTTCTCTCTTTATTTCTCAATGATTTTTTAGCCTATTATATATTTCATTCTAAGGGAGGTCTTAGTGAGGCCTTTTGTAATTTTCTTTGTTTCTTTTTTGTAATATTTTGAGTGTTTGTATCTGAATATTCACTTGTGGATATGGAACTGGAGCTTTACATTTACGAAACATCAATTTCTTAACCTCTCATTCTATGTAAACGTGATTTATCATATCTCTTTGCATTTACTCCTTCGCTGAACACATTCCATTTCACCAACACTCCATTGCTACAAAAGTATTTCACTACCTATTCCCTTGGCTATTCTCTTGCTTAGTTTACATTTGTATCTTCTAGTTGACTGGTTCTTCTTAATTTCAAACGTTTGTCATTTGTCGATACCCTTATTCACGTGGGGGAACTCCAAAGCTGCAGTTATGTCTCTGGTTTTTTGATTTCCCTCATTTGTAAGTCTACAGTGCAGTTGCTGTTGTCTTCGCAATGCTCAGCTTCATGTTGCTTAAATAGAGCCTTCTCAAGCTAATCGATACGTGCCTTACGTCGGGTGACGAAACTGGTGACCCATGAAATGATTTAGCTTCGAAATCATCTATGTAGGAACTTTCTGTTCACCTTGTTATCCAAAGTTTTTTGAGGAGGAGGACAACGTTGATTCTACGCAGTTCATATTTCGATTGTTTTACAGCCCTCCCAGTGTGTTGTACGCGTCACAGGTTATGCATTATGTCAGTTCTATGTCTCTATCACACACAGTGTTATGAATATTGTATTTTGCGAGATGATCGTCTTCCCGTGTGTGTGTGTGTGTGTGTGTGTGTGTGTGTGTGGGTGTTGAGGGGGGAACTGGTGTATCTCTCACTTTCCTCTCTCCCTCTCGTCATAGAGATTTGTTTAAGCTCTCCCTCTGGAAAATCCCGGTACGATACGCTTCAGCACTCTACCTAATTTGTCTAAAGGACTGGGAAAAGGAACCAAAACCGAACATCTCAGCTGTTTTATAGGCCAAGTATAACCCTTCTTCAGTTAAATAGACTTTGTTGGCTTAAAGAGAATACCACATCACGTACTATAGGGACTAATCTTCATGTAGTAAGGAATATTTAGGTTCGTAGAACAAGCCAGATCTTCATTACAGAAGCGATGTTTGTTAAAGACAGACTCTTGTGCAGTAGGACACATCACTTTATTCTCTTAACGTGGACACGAAGCAAGAGCTTTTGTGCTGTTGTATAATCTATCTTTCATCAGCAGTCACACCGAGGTAAGCTGGTTGTTGTAGTCATGTCTCCAGACACAGGGAAAACCAAGTGATATTCTTCTCAGAATCAAGGAATTTAAGTTACTGCCTGAGGAAAACAATACAATAATAATCTGGGTTGTGATAAGTATTTTGTACACAAAAGGTTATCTTAGATCAACCATATTGCTACCAGCTTCATCAACAATTATCTATTAAAAGAATAGTGAGATCATGTAATTGAAGGAAGTTTCATAATTTGAAGCAGCAGTAAGGTTAACATAACAAGTGCATTTCCAAAAGACGGTGTAGCTCATTTTCTCAAAATAGTCTGTTTCATTTTGTTTATGCGTCAATAATAACAAATTTCCCTACAGGATCGCTTAACATTTAATACTCCTTTAAGAAGATAATTTAACGGGTAACAGTGTCGTACACTGGGGGCATGGACAAGTAATGGTACATCAGGAAGGAGAGGAGTAAGGTGGGGAATAAAGTAGTTTATGCTGTGGCGTCAGTCGGAGAGTGATAAGATGTCGAGAAAATGGGCATAATATGAAAACAACACACAGCAGGTCAATAAAGCAAAATGTAAAGATAAATGTATGAATATGACTAAAGTAATATGTTAACAAAACAATCAAGAGCGTAATAACTCTTGCACAAGACTAAGCAACATCACCGCGATAATTATGGACCCCAACGCGGCCGTAAAAAGTCTACGGGAATAGCCCACCATGTTACACTTACAACGCCCAGAATATTTTTATGAAACGGATTTCCACAACTTCCTTGAGTCGTGTATCCTTCTTTCCTCTCTTACTCTTCTTGATGCACATCTTCTCGTCATATTCTATTCAAGACGAGGTCTTTATAAGGCCTTCGGCCTTTAACCTGGAGCTATCGACAGCTCCTACTTCAGCAACTAGAGATGAGGAACACCATTCCAAGGTTCGCTATGAGGAACACCAAGGTTCGCTAGCAATATTGCAACATTTTGACCTTGACAAAAGGTGGATTATCTGTCTCTTGAGCTGTCAACATAGCTGTTGACGGAAATAAGAAGATAATCCGGGCCACCTTGGATATGTAGAATTTTTATCTGATGGGAAAGATGGAAAACACTGGCACTGTTGTCTTCAGGTTATCGAGATACATATATTATGATAAGGATGAACTTTGGATTATTAGCGGGTCTCAATATTCTTAGCATTATCATTTTATTAAATTAGATGTTAGAGCCCTATTCAATAGCAGGTTTAAACATTCTAACAGTATGTAACAGTAAATAAACAAGAAAGGACGGTAGCTTAATTCAAGCTCCTTTCCTATCACATGTGTTTCTGCTCTTGGAAAATTGTTAGAGACAGGAAGAAGGGATACTATCGTAAACGCTCAAGTGGATAATAAAATGATAATCAGATTATCAACAGGTCTACGACGGATACTTTTCATTATCCATATCAAAGATCAGGAGAGAAGATTCTGAATCAAGATTTCAGAACTTGAGAAAGTACCAAATAAGGGAATATAGACGAGGCAAAGGAAGATTGCCGAAAGATTGAAAATGAAATAGACAGCTTGATGGAGTGGTAAGAGACACAATAAGTGAGATCCAATGTAGAAAAACGTAAAGTAATGCAAACTAACAAGAAAGATATTGATTACAAATATAAATTGCTCAGCAAGCAATAACTAGGAGAGAAAGAAGAAACAAGAGATTAGAGTGAATATTTGTAATGTTCTGAAATATGAAGAAGTTATGCCTAGTTGTATAAGACAAAGTTAATAGAAGGCTAACTCTCAAAGAAAATGTAGTAAATATGAAATAGAAATATAGTGCTTACTTTTTACAACGCCATGAACAGAATTTATTCTGAATGCCCCGTTTAGTTCCAGTCACCATAATTGATCATAGATGAAGCAAAGCTAAAAAAAATACTCCAAAGAACAATAATATAACTCATCCCATTGCATGAAAATCAACCTCTTGAAGATATATTGAAAAGAATTCATTCATCTCCAAAATTTTTTAAGGGTAGTCTTTCAGTTGTAGCAGAAGTTTTTAGACTACCATTTTAACAACAGGAAAATTTCGTTCTGTTAGTCGGAAACTCAGTGACACGTTTTCATGCAGCCTTATAGATTTTCCTTGCAGCTTTTTCCCTTCCCCCTTCCCTCCTTCATCCACCACCACATTCCATGATCTTCGTCCTCAACATTGTTATTTTCCCCAGCAACATCGTCGGGATCCCATTTTCAATCGTTTGTTCCAACAGCGTCTCTTATCCTCCATTTCGAACCTACCCGTGAGCCCTCCTACTCCTCCTCCACAAGAACTCATCCCCTTCCCATCCTCCCTCTCTGCCATGGTATCCCTAGGGTGACAAAGCGAGCGATCTGTTATGATGTAACGAAGCGTGGGGTCCTGGTGCAAGTGGCAATATGTTGCCATTCTCGGAAGACTTAACATGACGAGCGTTACACTGATTCATCCGTCACGTGTTACTAGCTCCAGTCGCTACTACAGCCTACATCACAGTGTTACAGGATCAGGTGTTGTGTTGATGATACGGATGTAAATGGTGTGTTTCTATGGTGTACTGTTGCTGCTGTTGTTGCTGACGAAGTTGGCATGTAACTAATAATGTCACTAGATAATGTTGTACATTTCATGAAACTGAAGAAGTGGTACTTTTTCATTTCAGCTGAGCTAGCACTGAGGAACTGATGGGAGAATTTTGATAATGTCCTCAGTTGTCCGTGCTGTCTCAGATGAAATGAGAAAATACCCCAATATTCTTTTACTGCTACAGGGACACGCACCTCAATGTCTACTTCTGTAAAGACACCATCATCTCCACCGTCTCTTCCCTGATTTGCACCCATACACTCTTCTTACCAAACTTTTATCTTTCTTTTTCTGTCACCTCTCTCCTCAAACAGTCCTCCCACATTTGTTCCCAACCTTATTACCTAGTTTGTCTATTAGCATCCTGTCTTTCATTCACCTCCCGTCACACAACTTTTCAATCTTTGACATCATTTCTCTCACCTCAACCCTACCCCCTCGTATCTCTCTCCCTCGTCTCACAGATCTCAATTGCTTCTCTCTATATTCTCGACTCCTCAACTCTATCCATTTCACCCTGCTCCACCTACCTTTCCTCCTCCTCCTCCTCCTCCTCATCCCCACCATATGATAAATTGAGGCGTCTCCTTGAAATCGTTAGGCAGGTGGGATACAAGATATGGGAGTCTAAAGTCATCATAGAACATAAGAGAAGAACTCTCTTCATTGTCTTATATATTGCTCTACTCTGTCAGCCTTGCTTCTCCTTCCGCAGGTGCGATAATTCAAACGTCGTATCTTTCCTCTTTATCATGTAAATCTATCTACAGGTGACTACACTCATACTCACATTCTATGTGAAGCTCTCTGTTTCCTTCTGTTAGGCTACAGTTTATCGACATAAGGAAAAGAAAAAACACACACACACAGAGAAGAAATGCACAAATAATACACAAACAACAAACTTACACACACACACACACACACACACACACACACACACACACACACACACACACACACACACACACACACACACACACAGACACAGACACACACACACACAAATACATATAAAAACATATACATACACATAAGTATTTATTCATAATGTATACATCAGTGAAATAAGGATATATCTAACATTTCTACCTAGCTACAGCCTTAGGTAAGTTATCAAGCTAGAACATAACACAAGTTGTCAAGGTAATAGATGAAGGTAATTTGCTGAATTACGAAATCAGACATATAAATGTTTTACCTCAGGATCTTGTCAAAAAGTAGCTAGAGGGAATTTGTTGATTTAGAACCTCAGAGATCATATAGTGATAAGTGAGCATCTTTGCTCCACTTTATCCCAAGTGCGATACAAAAGTTGTACGGGCAGGCATTGCTATACGTGAAATTGTAGTGTGTCCTGAAATTTAACTCTAATGTCAACATTTCACATTATATGAATGACGCTTGGGTCTACCTTCATTCAAATCCTTCTTTCTTTTCTTATATCTTCATATTAAGTTTGTTCTTCACTTTCTAATACTTTCACTTTGTACAACCCACACGAAATCCACTACATGATCCCCATAAACACATCCCAAAATCCCCATAAACACATCCCAAGATCCTTACATATCCAACCTACCACATACACAATCCAACCCCACGACCTCCATGAAATCCTACAACCAAACCCCCCACACCCACGGCTGATCAATGCCAGAACGATGCTTTGTGTTAGGGACAAGTCTGTTGGGGGAAAGAGGTGCTCTTTCCAGCTCTAATTCACGGTGAGATATGACGCTCTAAAGTTCTTCATGTGACACACTTACAAAAGAAGAAACAGCCTCTCTTCCCTGCCTCTTATTGCACGGCTCTATATCATCTTCGTCTCTCCTTTCACAAGAAAGTGAAAGGAAAATAAAACACGATGAGTTCCCAAGTGCACTTTCGTGTAATAATCACATCATCAGGGGAGACACAAGAGACTTTATGGCCTTTCGATAATTACTTTATATGAACTTATTAGTTTATCATGATTTCCAGATTCTAAAACAAAACTATAGGTGTAATTATTCAGCATGAAGTTTCAAAACTTGACCATTATCAATTGCAGCAGAATCAATCAGTCCTAATATATAAAACCGTATCCAGTAATAATCTAAGTATTCCTTCACTATCCATAAAACACGTCAATATTGTAAATCATATTGATAGGACATTCCTTATTCCCAGTCTGACCGTTGGGAAACCATTTGTCTCCCTGCTGAAGGGAATTAATTTTGGTCGAAAGAAAAAAAAATCGGAAGAAAAATGGACAAATTGCTTTCTCATCTGTCAAGGTGATGAGGACTTGGTCCACTTCCCGAGGGAGGCAATCACTGTGTTGGTGGTGGTGGTGGTGGAGTAGGTGCTGTTGATGGTGGCTGTAGGTGCTGGTGGTGGTGTAGGTGCTGGTAGTGGTGGCTGTAGCTATGTTGGTGCTAGTGGTGGTGAATGTGGTGCTGTTAGTGGCAGCTGTATCTATGGTGGAGGTGCTAGTGGTGGTGGCGGTAGAGGTGCTAGTGGTGGTGGTGGTGGTGGTGGAGGTGGTAGTAGTGGTGGTGATGGTGGTGAAGGTGGTGGTGACAGTGGTGGTGATGGTGAAGGTAACATTGGTAGTGATGGTGTTGGTGATGATGAATTTTGGCTACAAGTTTGAATGGAATGTTCAGTGCTTGGATAATTCTGGTATTATAACCCGGATGAAGGTGTTGTTTACAACAGACAGTGGTTGTCATGATGGTTGTGAAATGGTGGGGTCTTGTGGCGTTCGTGAATTTTGTGATACATTTTGTTGTGACTAATGATATGGCTAGTGTTGGAGTGGTAGTGATGATGATTAATAGAGTTAGTGATGGTGTCTGTAGTTATGATGATTAATAGAGTTGGTGATGGTGTCTGTAGTTATGATGATTAATAGAGTTGGTGATGATGTCTGTAGTTATGATGAATAATAGAGTTGGTGATGGTGTCTGTAGTTATGATGATTAATAGAGTTGGTGATGGTGTCTGTAGTTATGATGATTAATAAAGTTGGTGATGGTGTCTGTAGTTATGATGATTAATAGAGTTGGTGATGGTGTCTGTAGTCGAAATATCAATGGTTGTGCTTTTCTTGACTTTTGGAAAGTCTCATTATTAAAAAAAAAAAACCGAGATTAGATATACGATGGTATTGAACTGCTAATGATGTCGTAAGCCGCCAGTATGGATTGGGTAGGTAGTTTCGTAATTTTTTTGAGTCCACCACCCCCACTCCCCCTTCCTCCTTACGAATTCGCATTGTCCCTTCTACGCTGGGAATATCCTCATTACACTCAACATTACTTTGTTTCATCTACAGAAATCTTCTCTTTTTTTGCCATGATAAGTTTCACGACAACCTCAAATTTGCCTAATCCTAATTGTCATACTCCAAAGACATGATCCTCATAGGCGAACTAAGGCAATAATAAGTGCAAGCAGTGGATCACTGCAGCTGGAACATTATAACATCAAGAGGAAGATGTGGCGACAAACATCGGTGCAGTGGCAAAATAGCTGTTTAGATCAGCATCAAACCACCATGACAGTATGTAGATATAGCAAGATGTGCCAT
The DNA here is from genome assembly GCA_032273605.1 of Panulirus laevicauda. Classification (NCBI taxonomy): domain Eukaryota; kingdom Metazoa; phylum Arthropoda; class Malacostraca; order Decapoda; family Palinuridae; genus Panulirus; species Panulirus laevicauda. Next base: position 5,735 of record JAUTXX010132645.1, on the reverse strand, counting down.
CTCTCCAAACCTTTTGAACTACACGCTAATCGCCACAGTACAACTGCAGGTTAAGTAGAGCACACCACATCCAAGGTACGTGTTTCCTGGTGAAGGACAAACTTGGCAGGGCACCAGAACGACGGGCCGCCCGCTCCCCTCCAACCTTCACACTCTCCCTCGTCGCCTACTGGACTGTAAACTTCGAATATGAAGGCCATCGCAACCCTCTCACTTAATGGAGGGAACGTAGAGTAAACCTCACACTTACACTTTCTAATCTCGATCCCAGTAACGAGTGGACACTTTGCATAGATAATCACTTTTCGGAGTCCAGAAGTTAAGAATTAAAAAAGGATCTTGAATTCGAATGAAACTCCTATAATCATATCGTTACTTATATAAGGCGGTCGCAGTTTCACAACCCTTAAATTCACATCAACAAACTCTTACAGTGTTGTGAATACAACCTGGCATCATCGTCTTGAAGTCAGTGTAACATTTATCAAACATGGCTTCAACAATGATTAGTAACAGCATAAGTCAGTATCGCTGATATATCACAATACGCTGTACTGTCGCACAGATGTAATGACTCAGAAACAAGCACGAGCTAAAAAGCATCGTGAAGGATGGCTATCGGACAACCAGAGAGACGGGTTTCACACACCCAGGGGACGTGAGCGGTGATGAGGTAAACGAGGGTAGTCAAGAGCTAAAGAGAAGAGGGGGTAAGTAACGGAACAGGGCAGTTAAAGCCTAACGAGGCAAGGGAGTCGGGGACAGTGGCAGTACTGGTTTGGGAAGCTCTAATTACTGGGCTCGAGATGTGTGCGTGTGGGGGGAAAAGAGAGAGAGAGGGGCAGGAAATGGTCAAGAAGATGAGGAAATAAAGTTTGAATAAGATACGAGAAGGTATGAAATCACAAGGTATTTTGAGACAAGGTATTTTGAGACAAGGTATTTTGAGACAAGGTATTTTGTAGGTTTAGCATTTCTCAAACCCTTTTCGTTGGGAACGTGTTTGTAATTATGTTTGCTGGGAATAGAGGAATCTCTGAGTACAGATAGCTAAGGTTTGGGTTTATGACAAGCTTTTTTTTTTTAAGTTCGAAGGTTGATGAGTGATTACGATGTGGTTTGGATAGGAGAGGTCCATGCTATTCCATGAAATATGACGCTGAGCATGTTGGAATGGAATTGCATTAGATTTCTCTGTTACATTGATCAGTTGCTGAATATATATCTGTGGTTTCTAGGCAGCTGGTGATTGTTCGGAGTGTTCTATTCTGTGGGTTTCTTTCGTTTTGTTATGTTTACTTTTCAAAGGGTGGTTGACCAGCCAGATGGGGTATAGTTTTGAATGGAACAGAGATATTGTTTGCACAGAGAACTAAGAAATTCTTTCTCTTTTCCAGAATTGGTAGGAATAAGTTTTCATGTTTCCATGTTCGTTCATGTATCATTATTGATATCTGTAATGTGGTGAGTGAATTTCTTATGTATGTCATATTTTTGTTGAGTGAGTGTGTCTGCTCATTCAGGGTAAAGATGCAATTTTGATTCATGTCTCATTGGTTAAGAGGCTGAGTATTTTTGTGATGATGAAAACCTTTTTTGAGCAAACCAGTTATCTGAGTGCTTGATACTGCACTGATGTATATTTTTGCAAGAGCACAGTTGGAAAGTTGTGATGTAATTGGAAGGTCGTTTGCCAATTAACATTTATCGTCAGTCAGAGATGCATAAGTCATATACAACCCATGAGAAGGATAGGTTATACAGAGAGCAGACTATTGACGTACATAAGCAGATTACCCTCTAGATGATCTGGGAGAACATGGAGTGGAATAAATCCTTCAGTCCTCAGGCCATGAGGAATGTGACAGATGCCATCAAGGAAGTGGAGCGGCAGCCGGGACCTGAAGACGCAGTCGGCCGAAGCAGCAGGTGATGGGGTCCAGTGTATCACACTGACAGCTAGCACTGACCTGGCACTAACTATCCCACGGCGGATCTGAAGACAAAGTTAACCGCATGATGGTGGCTAGGGGAAAGGCAGTGACTGGCTGGGAGTGAAGACGCAGCTTCGCCAGCATTTGGCTTGTGAGCTTCACCCGGTTGCTTCACCGCCTCACCAGAAGACATCCTCACCCCTGGTCACTTGGTGGAATCGCTAGGCAATGTGACGCTGGAAAATCCGCTCAGGTAATGAAAGAATCGCCACCAATAATGAGACAAATGTATGGCATAGGGAGAGAGAATTTTAGTATACTTCATCAGGGTGGCTGATTTTGAAATTAGGAAAAGACTGAAGTGAAAATAGAATGTAATATTAGCATTAACATGAACGTGCATTAGTTTATAATGCTGGGAAGCAGAAGTTTCTGCTAAGAAGCGTCAACATTCGCAACCAAAAGTGCAAACTGGTAATAGTCATCTATGTCCACAAGGCAAGTAGACACCACCCATATAATCCTTCATCGCGTGTGAGAAACTTATTTTCCCAAACATTGTGTGTAGACATCTTATTATTGTAGATATGTCCATGTCTGCTTTTTTTATCATTTAGCACACACCCATATCTGCACATCATGTCTGTGCATCATGTCTGTGCATTATGTCTGTGCATTATGTCTGCACATCATTTCTGTGCATCATGTCTGCACATTGTACCACTTCCCATCTCACTTGGTTTCCCAAATGAACTCACTGCACATCACAGTTCATCAAGAAAAGTTCGTGTCTGGGGCTTTCATTTTCCACTGGGTAAACTACTGGGGATAGATTTATTGAAGCCTGGCTAAGTTTTGACCAAATTTACCAATAAAGTCTAGAAATTAATTGGAAAACTAAACTGCAAGAGACTCACACATATCCATCAAAATGACACACACGTTCTTATTCCAGTCAAGTGCAAGGAGTGAGCCAATACCTCAGCCAAGACCAGGAGTTTGTCGCGTAAAATACAACTTTCTTCTCTAATGAGCACTTACTCCAAGATTGAGATTATGATAAGGAGCTGATGTCATATTTGGCTCTGATATGTTCGTTTAGTTTCCCATGATTGACTGTGACGACTTTATTCTGGTAAGATTTTCTTAGAACTACTTCACCATCATTGGTGTTTAATGTTAGGTTTTTCATATTTCATTCTCTACGAATGACACTTTTTCTAGATTACAATTATTTTCTTTTAAATTCATAACTATTTACAAATTTCGATGAACGGATCAGAGATGGAAACAAATGAAATAGACAAAAGGAAAAATGTTGTTTTGAATGAATATTGAGCGTAAGCAGAGGTTATAAACAACTTTGCTGATATATGGTGACTGGATCGGTGCTGAGGATTCCGTGCATGATACCATGTTGTGGAGACAGAGAGGCACAAGCTGTGTGTCCGTGGTCGTGGGGTGAACACCAGGAGACAAGGGCTATTTGTGCGTGCTCATAAAGGAGAGCAGGGATGGCAGCTTCGCTAGTCGGCGAGCGACCATAACTTAATGCAATTGGTTCCGGTAATGAAGTTAGACAAGGCGGCCTTCACGGTGCTGCACATACTAGCTATTATAAAGTCGCCTAAGCCAGTCATGGCTGTGTAGGTCTGCAGCATAAGTGTCGGACGACCGAGCTATGACTGAGTCATTGGAAAAACACCAGGTGATGAATGGGTAAAAATCCCGTCATTCATAAGCAAACTGGTAAGTACACGAGAGCTAAAGTCGTAGCGATGAACTGAGCAAGAAGAAGGACGCCAGGCTAACAAACGATCTCTTTCCCCCTTGGCCAGTGAAAAAAAGAAAAGAATTCTATCATGTACCTTTCTAACATACGTGGTTGGCAAGGATGCAGAACATGGGATCATAATGTAATGAGCAGTATCCTTGGTCGCAAGTTCCTTTTTCCATGGCTCAACAGCCTCCTGGTGAGATCCTAGGGCGCACTTCTGCCTTATATCACACACAAAAATGGTCCCTGGACCTCCAACTGTCTGGCATAACCTTTCAAACGTATACGACAACAAAGGTGCTTTTAGCTATCATTTGCTACTGGGGTACCTCCTCTATGTGGCGCTGAGAGAGTTTCTGCCTCATCCAAGACTACCAAGGTTCTCTCTGTCTCAGTATAGAGCTGGGATGTGGGGGATGCTGGGATGTGATGGGTGCTAGGATGTGTAGGGTCTGGGATGTGATATGGTGTAGTATAGTAAAAAAAAAAACATAGTTTGCCGTATCTACAAGGATGTGTAGGGTCTGGGATGTGATATGGTGTAGTATAGTAAAAAAAAAAAAGCATAGTTTGTCGTATCTACAAGGATGTGTAGGGTCTGGGATCTGATATGGTGTAGTATAGTAAAAGACATAGTTTGTCGTATCTACTGTTGCAAGTGTAATGATTGTCTTGAGCTGTGTTGTAGGGACATGAATGGAGTTATGTACTAATGTGTTCCCTGCTGTATCGCCCTATTCCATACAAAAATTCTATGGTGGTGTCCCTGCAGTGTTTGGGGAAAGCAGGGGTTTCTCAACTAACCTCTCAGTATCTTATTCCTCTCCTCAGTATATTGTATTCAAGTACGTAATAAATGTCAGGATATTCGGATATATAGATGCCTTCTTCATCTTTCGGAGATGATCATTTTCCCTCGAAGTGAAATTAGCTGAATAAACTAGCTTAAAAAATTACGAATTCAGGAAGTTTTAACAATAAGTTAACGCTGACTATAAGGTAAGAGAAAATTTTCGGAAGATATGGGATTTAATCTGCTATTGCCGGTAGCAAATAATCTTCCTTTACAGCATGAATGTAAGGAGTATAGATATCAATACACACACACACACACACACACACACACACACACACACACACACACACAGAGGAGCCAGTGACAGGAATCAGTCCCCATGTTAAGAGAAGGCTTGTTGAAACACAACATGCATGACAGTCCTTCATCCACTGAGGTATAGTAGTGATGTTAGTAAGTTTTTATCTCTTACACTTCGCGATTTTTTTTTCAATATCTTGTTGTTCTTGTTTGGGTGGTAGACAAAACTAAAGCCCCTTGGATTTCAAGTATACTCAACCAGGGAACGGCAACGGGTCGAAAAAGTACAAGGAGGAAGAAGGAAGATGAGGAGAAGAAGGAGAAGGAGGAGGAGGAGGAGGAAGGAAGGAAAGAAAAAAAAAGAGGGGAAAATAATAAAGGAGATATAAGCAGCCTTCCATTGTGTTGTGCCAGGCGACGAGGGGAGGAGGGAGGGGGACGGCAAGTCCCGGCAGCTAAGCCAGAGAGGCACCAGTCTCCCGCTGACTGGTGGACACAACGGACGTGCCAGTGAGGCTCCTGAATGATTGATTACTTCTGTAACACACTCACCGTTCACAGGTACCCGAAACCTTCAGTGGGAACAGGACATTACCATCCCCTATACATGGTTCAAGAACAAGAGCTGAATACCTTAAAAGGATTATCGAAGTTTATGTACTTAGGTGTTGAAAACTTTATCATAGGTGTTGGTGAACCAAAGATACACAATTGATTATAACTGTAGAAACGATATCAAAACAGACTCATAATTAGTACAAAAGCAATTGATTGTGTGGATCAGATAAACAATGGTCTGTCTCTTGCTACTCTTGTTATCTGAAGGTCTTCAAGTGTCCAGGAGTGAGTACCCTTTTCAACTTTTGTTTTCATTGGAACGTACGAATATGATCATTTCAACTATGTAATGATGGTTTAAACCTAAGTA
>JAUTXX010132534.1:0-15502 GCA_032273605.1 Panulirus laevicauda | reverse complement strand
CAGGAGCATTAGGTAGACATAGTCACTGAGAACATCTGCAAGCACTGCAATAAAGTTGCCTTCTAAAGGCCAGTGGCCTGTTGAGGGGAAGGCACGAAGGGATATGAAGCAGCACTGGAATTCATAAGTCAAGAAGACTGTATTGCTGTGGCCACCCGCTAAAGGGAATTCTAAGTCGGAACAGGCGTTGGAGATACTGATAGATAGATGGACAGGGAAGGTGTATGGGAGATGATGGAGGAGAGAAAGACATGATAGTGACAAGATATCACAAACTGGTCACTCAATTCCAGTTTCACCATAATAACTATCTAACAAAATATTGGACATGACAACAAACCAACCAACAGAATCCGTCTAGTATCACTACATAAACAACATGGCAAAACCAACATACAGGAGATAAAGTAATAAATGCGAATGGAAAAAAGGTGGAGGTGATAGAGATAAGACCAAGGTATGATACCACTTACTAGTCACTTTTCCAATACAATCATAAGAAGCCATTAAACAATATAATCAACCAAATTAATCCTTTCAGTATTACCATATATATATATCAAAGTAAAAAAATATATATATATATGGGAAAAGAGAAAGGATGAAGGTAAGGAGGGAGACATGAGAAAACATCAACTGCCAGTCATTTAAAAATTCCAATATCACTGCAATGTGCCATATGTATGTAATTAGTGGTAACTCCAGTAACAGTGTTGTTGATTTGTTGGTGAGGATTTTCAATATTTCTATGGATCATGGTGAGGTGCCTGAGGATTAGCAGAATGCATGTGAGGTGCCATTATATAAAGGCAGGGGAATAAAGGTGACTGTTCAAACGACAGAAATGTGTTTGTTGAGTTTACCTAGTAAGTTTTATGCAAGGGTGCTGATTTAGAGGGTAAAAGCATATACAGAGCATCAGATTGGGGAGGGGCAGTGTGGTTTCAATAGAGGTAGAAGATATTTGGATCATGTGTTTATTCTCAAGAATGTAAGAAAGAAAAACAAATGAATTTGTATATGGCATTTATAGGCTTATAGAAAGCATACAACAGGGTTGATAGAGATGCCTTGAAGAAGGCAATAAGAATATAAGGTGTGGGAGGAAAGCTGCTAGAAGCAGAGAAGTTTTTATTAAGGGTGTAAGGCATGTGTGTGAGTAGGAAGAGAGGAGAGTGAATGGTTCCAAGTGATGGTTGATCTGTGGCAGGGGTGTGTGATGTCACCATGGTTGCTAAAATTGCTTACAGGTGGGGTGGTGAGGGAAGTAAGTGTGGGAGTCTTGGAGATAGGGGCATGTATGCAGACTGTTGGGGATGAGAGGGGCTGGGAAATGAGTTAGCTGTTGCTTACTGATGATACTGCACTGGTGGCACATTCAAATGAGAAATTGCAGAAGTAGGTGACTGTATTTGGAAGTGTGTGTGAAAGGGGGATGTTGAGTGGAAAGTGAATAAAAGCATGGTTATTAGGTTTAGCAGGGTTCATGCTGGGGTGTGAGTTTGAATAGAGAAAACTTGGAGGAAGTGAAGTGTTTTTGATACATGGCAGCGAATGGTACCATGGAAGATAAAAGTGAGATGGCAGCGAATGGTACCATGGAAGATAAAAGTGAGTCAGAGTGGGTGAGGGGGGGAAAAGGTTCTAGGAACACTGAAGATGTGTGGAAAGAGAGAACACTAATTGGGAAGGGAAATATGGGTATGTTTGAAAGATATTAAATGTTTGAGGACAATATGTGGTGTTAGGTGGTTTGATCGAGAAAGTAATGAAAGGGTTAGCGAAATGTGTGGTAATAAAACGAGTGTGATTGAGAGAGCTGAAAAGGGTGTATTGAAATGGTTCGAACATATGGAGAGAATGAATGAAGAAAGGTTGAAAAAAAGTTACATATATCAGAAGTGGAGGGAACAAGAACAATGGGGAGACCAAACTGAAGATCAAAGGATGGAGTAAAAAAGATTTTGAGCAAATGGGGCCTGAACATGCATATGGGTGAAAGGCATGCATGGGACAGAGTGAACTGGAACAATGTGGTATACTGGGGTTGGCATACTGTTAATGAACTGAAAAAGGGTATGTGAAGCATTCAGGGTAAACCATGGAATGTTCTGTGAGACTTGGTTGTGGATAACGAGCTGTGGTTTTGGTACAATACATATGACAGCTAGAGAATAGAAGTGACAGGATGCAGCCTTTCTTCATCTGCTCCTGGTGCTACCTTGCCATTGCTGGAGATGGCGATTAAGTATGAAAAAAAGCTACGTAGCAAACTCTATTACTATTTATAAACCACTAAAACAAGTCACAACTATGATATATTCACATAAACACACAAAAAACATGATGTGGCCACCAGAGCCATCAACTGCCAGGGTCACCAATGCCACTTACTTTCAAGTCACAACCATTAAGTGAACAAGCTAGAATATCTATAATTCACTGACTACAAACACTACAGCATGTATGGCCCCCAGAGTAAAATGGGTGGGAATACTGGAAAAACATAACAATGCCCTTGAATCTAGCATATATCTATAAAATATACATATAACACCAAGCTGAAAATATCTAAAAACAAAACAAATGAAAGAGACACTGATCCACAAAAGCCGAACACACGGCAGGAGCTGGCACATCTGTAACACCCTGAAACCAAGAAATGTGTGAGCTTTAAGTGGTTAGTGAGAGATGGGTTGGTGATACCAGCCTAATAGGCGATGCTGATTGGCCCAGGGCAAGCCTGGAAAACAAGCATTAACAGTGAATACCACTGAATTATTTGCAGAGGGTGAGTGTAAGCTACTACCTTCTCACTGAATATGAGGCTGGACAGGGTCCTAGTAGGAATATTTCCATAAAACATATCTCTTGCTCATGGGACAAATCACAGATGTGAGAAAAAGAAGAACAATTAAAGTGTTTTTCTGAAGGGGTGAAAAGCTTTCAAAACAATTGCAAAAGTGCAAAATTGTGCTTTTGGTATTGTGCTGGTAATCTTTGCTTATATGCAAGAAACCTGCACACATAAAACATGAAAATAAGCAGTTTGTAAGACAGACATCTCAAACATCTTTCAGTGAAATATGAATTACAGCATATGCATTAGCATGAGTGAGAAAAGTTATCTTATATTTCCCAGTTATCAAAGCCAAGTAACAGGATGTAATACAATAGTACAGTTTTTAGTTCCCTTAAATCTTATGCCAAATACTTGAAAAGGAGAAAAAGTATTACAATGAAAGGGAATATCCCAAAACTGATTTCCATATATGAAGTAACATGCCAATATAGGAAAGTTAACCCCAAGAGTCCGGTTTCTTGTATGCTTGCTAAATGTGAGACCTCCAGTTTCTTGTATGCTTGCTAAATGTGAGATTTAGTGTCATTTTAGTGTATCATTCCTAAAAAATCATTGTACCATGAAAAAATTTAAATTCTACCGTCTAACGGATAACAGAAGCTGTGACATCTCTTTTAAAAATAAATCACACATTTGATACTTATCTTCTAATTTTACATCTCCCCTTCAGAAACCTACCTTGACCATCAGTAACAAAACTACCATTCTGTGTTCATATGTCACTATCATTATAAGCATATAAATAAATATATCAGCCTTAAAAGATGAACACACAACTTACTATCTTAAATAACCTATCAATGTACTCCAACCATAGATAAAAGTGTGGCTATGGGACCCTATCTCATTACTTGGAAGCAAAAGAAACTCATTACAATGAGAATCTAAAAGTAAATGATACAAGTTTCCAGCCAGCAGAGACATCTCCAGGCTTCAATTGTCGGTTGTCAGAGAATCTTGCATTACATGATCTGTTGCAATGATTTCTTTCAGAGGCTAACTATTCATTACAAGGAAAGTAGTCAGCTTCAATATCCCCAGGTGTGATTACTCAAAACACTTTACCTCTAAAAGCAATTCTGATGAAATTCATACAAACGCATGAACACACAAAAAACTCCACTGTTCACATGAGAATGTGCATTTGATTTGTTTCTGCCCAAAACTGAACAGTGAAGTTATCATCTTATTTGATATGAAACGAAACTTCCACAAAGGGCATCCATAATCATTCATCTCAGATTATGTGTACATAATGTGGCATGATACCTCTGAATTCATGTTTAAGATCTGCATTTATTTCATGATGCACATCTGCTTATCACCGGGCTCATGGGGTTATGCAAATTTTAATTAATGCATTTTACATCCTGCAATTCATGTGAATGCCAGATACGTAAGCTAGTGCTGCAAAAGTAGAGATAACAGCCAGACAGCCAACACCAACTAATTTAGCATAGTCTGGGCCACACGTGGGTTAGTTAACCTCACATACGTTTTGTGCGAGGACTGCTCTTCCTTTTGCAAGTTCCTTTCCTTGTTTCGGCTGGTGTTGGGGAATGTGAGGCAGCTGTTGGTAGCCTCTTCTGCAGGACTCCACTGCCCCCTGAGGAGAAAGCTGGAGATGCCTTGCGAGAGGCTGACCCTGTCTGGGATGTATAAGATCTTCCACTTGACATTTTATGGGAAGCAGAAAGAAACTTTCCCTTCTGGCTGCGAAGATTATTCTTAGATGGATTACGCTTACCTTTTGCTTTGTAACTGGATAAAATAGTCTTTATCCGGTCTTCAAATAAAGCTTCTAAACGTAGAGTCATTGAATATATCTGAAAGAAAAGAGTGATTATTTTACTATATAGAAAATAATCTATCAAGTTTACACACCTACACAAATACAACTGTTTACAGGACTAAAAATAAGTATGCAGTAATCAAAACACTGGTCATGTTAGACAATCAGAGCACTAGTCTTATCAATCACCCATAACACTGGTCATATTAGGCAATCAGTACCCTTGTCATATTAGACAATCAGTACCCATGTCACATTACACAATATTAGACGATCAGAGACCAGGGTACTGGTCATATTAAATAATCAGAGCTCTGTTCATATTAGACAATCAGACCACTGATCATAAAAGACAATCAGAGCACTGATCATATCAAACAACCACAGCATTGGTTGTATTAAACAATCAGAGCTAGAAAATTATATCAGATAATTACAGCACTGGTCATAAGACAAGCTGAGCACTGATCATAACTGACAACCTGAGCATTGGTTGTATTCGACAATCAGAGCACCGGTCATATCAAATGATCAAAAACAGCAACATTAATAAAATCACCAATATTCAGAAAAACTTTACAAGTGAACTTACTCGGGATCTTTTGTTGGTGTTATAGTTTTTAGAATTGGTAAATATGAGCCTCATATCTTTAGCAAAGTCATGAGGCGTTTCATAGCCATTCGCTGACAGTTCTTCTCGCACTGTTGTTAAGTCCATGGGAACATCAATCACTTGGCTGTAGTCTGGGTAACGATCCAAGTCAACTGGATGCCTACAAATAAACAAGTAAAATACAAACAAATTAAAGATGGATGGGGAAGAGAAAAGGATAATCTATGAGGGCATTTTTGGAGTCATTAATTTCTTATCCTCTTATGATATTCAATTATCAATCAACTATTTCACACCAATTCACTTTTCCCACCTCAGTGATGTAGCTTATTTCCCTTACTATCCAGCCCCAGGAACCCCTTTCAATAAGAGCTCCTGTAACACACAGGCTGGTGGCCACACAGAATAGCACTGGTGCAGAGAAGACCTCAATGGATTGCATGCTTATATCAAAGATCCTAAATAATCTGCAAACCAGATGACCTACTTTGTAAAGGAACAGGGAGGGTGTAAAGTGTGCAGCGGCCCATGAATGATACATCATTTGAATTTAAGTCTGATTTGGCCAGTTCTTGGGAGTTTGGTAAAGTTGGACCAAACTGGGAGTTAGAAAACCTCAGATTCAATTAAAATGCTCAGAGTTTAGCCACATTAATATATAAAAAATTCTCAAGTACAGTAGACTTGAAGGTTATACATAAAGTAAGTGTGACTGACATGGGAAGAGTGAACAAATGTTCCTAAGAATTCATAAACAAAAGAGTAAATGAGAGTAAAGACAACTGGTACAACATCTATAACCATACGGCAACACAAGCACCTGAGTACTAAAATACTCACTGAAAATATATCGTTATTTTCCATTCTATCGAACAAATTAAAAACTTTAGAATGGAATCAAATATGGAGAAATATAAATACCAGGCAATTTTGTTCGAGTCCTCAACAGGAGGAAACATGAAGAGATCAAATAGGAAAACCCAGAGGTCAGTAGTTTACAAAGGCTGTTGGAAATAGTTTAGAAACAACATCAGAAGTTAACACTATTAAAGGTGGAAGTTCACAAGGTTAAGGCTCAAGTTATATGGGATGAAAGAGGAACACAGATGAAAGAGGGAGCCCAGAAACAGTCTTTGGATATGAACAAAGCTTCAAGTTAACAGAGGGGGTTCAAGAGCTACATTTATAATAAAAGAAAAAAGATGAATTCAATAAAAAGCAAACAAGGACTCATAGGTCTCTTCAAAATGACCCAGAGGATGATTAGCTAAAGGAAAGGAGTGAAACACAATGAATTTTTTGGCAAAAGTGGGGAGGGAGATAAATCTCTGACAGCTGATCAACAACAAAGAGCATGAAGAATGATGCAGCAGAACCATACTAAACAAGGCAGACAAGGAAATGAATGAAATTGTAGAAAGAATGATATCCAATGTTAGAAAGTGAGTGATCTATAAAGTCTACGGCTTTATCAATGAAAGGTTTAGGAAAATGCAGAGCATACAAGACCAGTTCTAGTTAGCAAAAGGGGAAATTGTAGAGAAAGAGATACAGAAGCTGACAGAACAACACTGAAGGATCTAGTGAAAAAGTGAGTGGCACCAAAATTAGAAAGATAGTAAAGCAGGAGGTCAACAGACATAAATCACAAATTATTCTTGGTTTGAAAAATCACAAAATCATACTTCAAACAGGAAAGGATGGGAAAAAAAAAGAAGGAATGCCTATTGAAAAGCTACTAGAAGCTAGAGAACTGCCAGATGTGATTTCAATCATAAAGCAAAGGAGAACTAATTATAATCAAAATGTTAAGGGACAATCTATCACAATTACACATGCTTTGGAGTCAACTATTCCAAGGGTACTTATTGAGGCAAACAAAAATAACAAAAGTGGAACTTGTTAGGATATTTATCAGATAAGACGCACCTAAGGAAGAGGGGAAGAAGAGCAAAGAATAATGCCAGAAGGCAAAACACTGAAGATATCAAGTGAAGCAAGAGGATGGACCAATCCCAACAGCCTAACAGAGAGGTCAGAAGTGCTACGACATGGTAACATCAATGTAAAAGTAAAATCTATACAAATATCCATGGATTCGTAGGTTATGGGAAAGAGCTGGAATTTCAAGAATGCATTAGGGAAGGTGCAACTGATGGTGCTGGAGCTGTGGAAACCAAGCTTACTAAAGTGATAAAATCTCACTTGTTTTACCCATAGGGATACATGATAGTGAGGAAGGAAGGAGCAGACAATGAAGGGGAAGGACTGGCCCTCTTAATACACGATAGCTTAAATTTTCCAGAAAAAGTGGAAGATGGCCCATTCAGACAATACATAATGGAAAGCATAATTGCTGGGAAGAAATACACAGTGGTGTCGTTATCATATAATCCTCTAAAGAATTCTTATGATCCAAAACAAAAACATAATGATAACAATAAAGGAACAAACACAATGGTATATGATACAGTAAGAGAATCACTTAACAAATGGTAAAGTACTGATAATGAGTATTTCATTTACAAAAAAAAAAAAACTGCAGGAATTTGGATTCTCAGGATGACAGGAAGTCACAGAGACAGTAGTATAGGATTAATATTTAGAGTGGAAAATTTCCTATACTGGCATGTCACTGAGCACACAAGGATGAGTGGGACAGATGCATCATCGTTAATCTTATCTTCATACGTACTATCATGGATAATGAAAATATCATATATGATAAATCAACTGGAAAAATTCATGTTATGCTCATGCTTAACTATGTAGTAGGTGAGACTATTTATATGAAGAGAGGTGCTATGCTTAAATTCAACTAAGATGAGAGGGACTGTTCCCCCTCTCCTAATCACGAAGACTCCAGCCATGGACAAAAGTCCACATCAAAGCCAGGCCTTACATGAAATACATGAAATACAGAGAGAATTATGAATGAGAAAATGAAAAAACAAAGGAAAGTATTTATGAATTTTGGAGGAAGTAAAAACATGTCTTTCAAAATATGCCTGGTCATATTTATTGGGAAAGACACGCGAAGGAAGAGTGTTCCAAAGCTTTGACATGTAGGAAAAGAAACAGTTATCCAAACGGCCCACGCTTAAACTGCCGATGGCCAAAAAGTAATCATGTGATGCAGCAGCTTGCCAAGTAATGCAGGGTCTAGCAAATGATGGAGGGCACACAGGCAACCAGCTATTGGGAGAAAAACCAAAGTAATATCAACAGAAGAGGGAAAAAGAACCAACACTGTAGTGTAGGGCAAGGGGGTCAATTTTGGAAGTTGGCCTGGGACAGCTTATAAGGCAGACAGCTTTCAACTCAACTCTGTCAAATATAGATACAAAGCTAGAACAAACCCAACTATGAGAGCAGTACTCCATACAAGGACAAGTAAATCCCTAGTATAAACGAAGCAACTGTTCAGAAAAAAAGAAGTTTCGAAATCTAAATAGAACACCCAGTTTCTTTGCGGCAGACTTAGCTATTCACATAATAAGAGTGAATATTACAGATACCATGTATGTTTATGAGTCAAGAGGTGGAATTCCAGAACCATCAAAGGAGAGATGAGAGTTGTTAGGAGTTTCCAATGAAGAGATGGGTAGAAACTGGGTCTTGGAGTCATTAAAATTAACTAGATTTTGTCTACCCCATCGAGATATCCTGTCCGAGTTTATTGAGGAAGCTGTGTCAAGACAAGATACAGATTGAGTGAGAAATGAAGGAGCAGAATTGAAGGATGTGGGTGAATGCAATGTTGAGTAGTTAGCTTATGAGTGCATTTGATTATTTGTGGAGGAAAGGAAAATCAAAAAAAAAAAGTGCAGGAGGTAAGACAGAACCTTGAGGGACACTGCTGTTGATGGAGAAAGTGGGGGAGGCTGATCCATCAACAACTACAGAGATAGATAAACCAGAGAGGGAGCTAGATATAATGGAACAAAATGAGGAAGGAAAGCCAAAAGAGGGGAGCTTTGAGTTGAGACACACCCTGTCAAAAGCTTTGAATATGTCAAGGACAACTACTCATGACTCACCAAAATCTTTCAGGGATGATGACCAGACATTCATTAGATAGGAAAGAATATCATTAATAGATCATGCCTTACATAAGACATACTGGTGATCAGAGACAACACTGACTTTCGAGGTGTCTATGGATATGAGAGTTGAGGAGGGACTCGCAGACTTTGGAAACGGCATATGTCAAAGCAACAGGACGATAGTGAGAGAGGTCAAAATGGTCATCCTTCTTAGGGATGGGATGTATCAATTCATGCTTCCAAGGAAAAGGAAAAGTTCTGGTTTTCAAACAGAAGCAGAACAGATAAGCAAGTGATGTAAGTTCAGAGGCACACTCTTTCAGTACACAGGGATGGATGCCATCATGACCATTAGCCTTGCTTGTGTCCAGAGAGTGAGGGGTACTTTTCAGACAGTTTGAAAAGAGATTGTGGGGAGGGGCACACAATTAGTAAGAGGAACAGTGGGGGTGAAGGAATGTTAGTCATCCAGGTTGGAGTAAGAGAAGATTTGTTCTGTCTATGGGAGAGACAGATTTAGTATCATCAGAACAGAAAAATAAGGAAAGGTAGAGCAAAAGAAGTTGTTAGAGATTCCCTAAGCAGAAAGGTAGAGCAAAAGAAGTTGTTAGAGATTCCCTAAGCTGAAGACCATAAAGACCTATCAATGGATGATGAGAAGAGGTTATCGCACTTCCTTTGAATGAAGGAACACTTTGCCTCACAGATAACAGGTTTGCAATGATTACTAACAATGATAAAACCTGAATGGGAGTCAAAGGAGGGAGAATTTTTCCAAGTCCAATATGCCTGATCCCCTGCCTGAGTGGCCTCAGAACAGGAATGGTTGACCCATGTGTTTGGATGAGACAGAAGCATCATAATACAGGTGACAGTAATTTACCAAAGGAAAGTCACAAAAGAAGTTACATTAAGTCAGCTTTGTTGAGGTGTTAGATCTTATCTTCAAACATTCTAGCACTGATGTTGAGAATATTGTATGATACTCCAACTGGAAAAAGTTATGATATGCTCAAGTTTAACTATTTAGTAAATGAGAATATTACAAGAACAAAGGTGAGAAGTCATAAAGAGGGGATATAACTGTGGAAAGTATCCAAGCCTCAACAATTTGTTTAACACAGATGGGATATGAGAGTCCAGTACCCAGGAACTGGGGATCTGTAGTGATAGATTCTGTGAAATTTACAGTGAAGGAGTAGAAACATGGACCTTTAGCCTTAAATATACAAGGGCAGGTAGGAAAGAGGGAAGAACACTTTCCAAAAAGATGTCAAAAAGCAAAGGAGCTTCCAGAAGTGGAGTGGCAAAGATACAGACAGCACTTCAGCCAGCCAGTATTTGCAATGTACAAGAGAACAAGAAATGAGTATACCAAGAGAGAAGAAAAAAACTTGGAAATGAATTCTGTGGAAAAGGCAGAAAATCCAAATCTTTCCTATAAATTCATCTAGAGTCAATTGTCAGCTAGAACAGTTAATCAGGCAAGGGGTTTCAGAGGGTAGAACTGCTGAGGATGTCATAAGATTATGTGAAGAATGGAATAAGAAGTTAAAAAGTGGTTTTCATAGTGGAAGACTCTACAGCCCCAACACCATGGAATGGAGAGGAGGTTTTAGAGAGCATCAAGATATCTAAAACAAGAATGCTTAATGGTCTTAACAGATACAAGGCTTATGGACCTGATGAAAGTTTTTCATCACATGTAATAAAGATGTATGCAGATATGCTATATGAACCACTTGAAACACTGTTCAAGATGTTGCTGGAAAGAGTTAGAGCACCAAAGAAATGGTGAAGGGTGAATGTCATGCCTATCAATGAGAAAGATCAGGAAGAGGAACTGCACTAAAGACTGGCCTAACAGATGAGTGTGATCTGTCAAGTTTCAGGAGGAAAGATAATTAGAAAGCAAATGAATGACTTTCTAGGAGTAATCACCTACATGAGAAACAGCATGGAGGGCATGTGTAACAAACCTCTTAGATTTCTACAACACAATGAGCTTTGTCTTGGACAAATGGTAAGGCTGGGTCGACAGTTTGTACCAAGGCTGCCTCAAAGCATTTATCAGTGTACTACATGGAAGACTCATTAAGAAGCTGGATCATCAGAAAGGAATAAGGGAAAACTCCTTCAATGGATATAAGATTATCTTAGTGGAAAGGAACAAATGAGGGTAACAAAAACAATACTACAATCAAGAGAACTAAATTACAGCGAAAGGATAAAGGCTTCAAATCAGATCATCTTGGAAGAGAGAAAAGACTGATGGGTAACTTTTTAGAGTTTAAAACAGACTGATGGTGTGAACAGTACCAATTTCTTCAACGGATGTAGGGACAGAGCTACCAGAGGACATAACATGGAATGAAGTAAGAATCTTGACCAAAAAGATGCAAAGAAGTACTTTTATAGTATAAGAGTAGCGGACAAATGGAACAGAATGAGGATACAGTTAATGCAGAAATCACATACACATCTAATACATATGATAGCTGAAAATATTCAAGAGTTAAGGATTAAAAGTGTTAAACTTCCTCAATATACAGTACAAAAAAGTAATTACAGCCACTTAGCAGGACCACAAGTCAAGAAGTGTGGTGATGTGTTTGTATGTGAGGTGAGTGCAGGGCAGTTAAGGATAACGTGTTCAGTGTCTTTATTATGGAAGTTGCATCTCAGGCATGACGGGACCTGTGATATGTTGAATATGTGTTTGTAGTGTTGCAGAAATGAGTGGTGTCTAAAAAGCAAAAGATAAAATGAGTCACATAACTGAGGAGTGCACTTTCAAACAGATGAATGCCTGGTGGAGGAGAATGTAAGACTAGGTTGTTTAGTGCTAGTGAAGCCATCACTTTGTGTAAATGCATAGCCAACATCACCTAAGTTGGGCAAGGGGACCCGTAGGTGTACACAGCAAAAGTGTGAGGCAATGAAAAACTTTTTTTTCTACTTAAAGATTGGTGGTGGTTTATGGTAAGGCTTAGGTGTGAGGTGTCTACAGCTGCTGAATAAGAATATGGTGCCAAACATACTGAAATGAGACCTTTTTTGGAAGTATTTTTGTTTCATTGTATAAGAGTCTAGTGTTTGTGGATGCTTTGCAATTAGAGACTGCTCTGAGAGCCTTGTTTCAAGTGGTTTGCAGGTTTGCTATATTTGCTTTTAAAAGGGAGGAGCTCAAGGTTACTCTAAGAGTAAAAACTCTTTTGGTGATGCTGTAATATTGGGCGTACAGTCTCATCCAAAACCTCTCTCCCCAAAGGAGCCTAAGTTTCCCTACTACTGGAAATAGCACAGTCTTGACCTGCAAAAGCCTTTAGAAAGGTGATGGGTAACACCAGGGGTCTTTCACAGAAACTGGTCCTGGGGTAAACATTTTTTTCCATGCATATTTGCCTTTTCCTATGTTAACAAGGTAGCATCAAGAACAGATGAACAAACCTTAGAGGGAAAAATCCTCACTTGGCCCCCTTCTCTTGTCCCTTCTTCTGGAAAAGTACAAACAGTAGGAGAGAATTTCTAGCCCCACAACTTCTTTTAGTCACCTTCTACTACATGCAAGGAATACATAGGAAGTATTCTTTCTCCACTATCCCCAGGGATAAGGTAATTATAAACAAATGAGAAATAATGAACTATAAATTGGGTAATTATAAAGAAATAAAATAGGGTAAATGACAGAAGGTGAAGCACAGTTCAGGTTGGAGTTGATGAACTGTTTGTAGAAGATGCTAATAGTTTCTTTTCCCTGTTCAAAACTGATCTTGGTCAGTGTTCTGCACTCATTTACTTTCTTTGTGGCCTTTGTGGTAATGTCTGTTGGGTGAGCAGTAAATATCCTCTATGTCACATGTGATACCTTGTACGGTTATAGATCTGTGGAGTGGAAATGGGTGACCATTCAGTCATGGGAAGGTAGCATTAGAAAAAGATGAACAAAACTTCACTTGCACATGTCCAGTCCTGTTCATTTTGTATAATGCACCAAAACCAAGACAGGACATCCACAGCAAAGCCCTGTAGACTACCCCATGGTATATCTTGACCGTTTCACATGCCCTGGTTCTGCCTATAGCAGCTAACCCACCATAAACCACACCATAGTAATCATCCATTTTACTATAAAACGGTTCAATGCTTTTCCTTCATTATTCAATTACTCCATTTAATTTTCTCTCACCCACTGGTATTTCACATAAATATTAACATACATATTAAAGTTCTTTAGCATATTAAATTAATGGGAAAAACTGATACAGTAGTAATTTGACTGAGAAAGAAAGCCTAAGGATTGTGATGTCATGGCCACAAGACTGGAAACAAAAAAAGGTACTGCTCTAGGTCAGGTGCTGCTGCTACTGCAGAAGAGACTTCAGTGATTGGGAAACATTGGAATTCAGAGCCTTGGGGGATAATCTCGTGATGACCTCGTTAGTACAACCTTAGGGGTGGAACTGAAGGGGGAGGCATTGCCTAATTAAATTGGCAATAGTTTTTAAAAGAGGCAAACACTTCTGATACTGAAATTTTAGTTTTTTGACAATATGAGAACCCCACTACTTCTGCAAAACACTATGCTAGAGTTGCTCTCTGTCAGTGGCCTGTCAAGGGTCAGGCACAAAAGGCTAAGAAGCAGCACTGGAGTCCACCAGTTATGCAAGGGAGTAAATGGGACAAGCAATTGAGGGTGATGGCTCTGACTGTTAATGGGATGACTGATAAGAGCAAAATGAGGGTGCCTGTGGAGAAATATAAAAGCTATAGTTTGCTGCATGTGCTGGGGATTGGTGAAACCCATATGTATGGAATATGAAATTAAAATGTAAATCACGAATGTATATTGTGGGAGGGAGTGGAAGGAGGAATGGTAAGGACAGGAATGAATGAAAATTATCAAGGAAGAGGGAAAGAGAGATGTGCAATTGTGCTATCACCAAGAGTATGGGAGGGTGTTACAAAGCATGGATGGACTCAATCAAGAAGAGAGTGGGTGAGAGATTAGTATTGTGAAGTATGCATGGGTATGTATATACAAGCCTGTAAATATGAAGACTATGTGAGGTAAGGATGAAATTAAGCATTTCTGAAGAAATTTGAAGGATTGTGTAAACACGTTTCAGAAGGAGAGAGAGGTGGTTGAAATGGGTGATGTGAATGCAGAGGTGAGAGTTGATGAAACTGGAGAGTTAGCTGGTAAATGGGGAGTGCCTTTCAGCACAAGATAATCCATAGATATATGTGGAAGTGAAGTGATGGAAGAAAAAAACAAAATGGTTTGACTGACTGTGTGGCAGTGGATGAAAGGTTGGAAAAGGTTGTGCTGGATGCTACAGTAGAGAGGATTCTTTAGAGATTATGACCATTTTGCAGTTTATGTGGAGGTGAGGATCATAGAGAAGTCGAAGTATGGTGTAAGGAAGAATGGAGAGATAAAAGTGTATGCAAGCAAGAGGATGAACTAGAAAGAATCAAGAAGTATGAGAAAAAAATGACAGAAAGTTAAGTTGAAAGTACAATAAATCTAGGAATGCATTCATGTGTGAAAGTGCTTAAAAATGTTGAAAGAAAGCCTGTTAAAGTTGCAGAATTAGTTGTTGGACACAAGGATGTGAGACAAGAATAAAAGTAGAAATGTAGAGTGGACATATCAGATTAGAAATGCTATGGAAGAGAAGAAAAAGGCATTTGGTAGATTGCTTGAAAGGAATGTATCAGTGGAAACTCAGCAAAGGAGCAGGGAAGCATGAGCAGAATATTAAGAAACTGACAAAGGAAAGCAGTGAAAGAGTCGATGAAGATTTTGGAAAAAAGTTAAGAGGAAAGTTTGGAGAAAATAGGAAACTGTACTGAATGGAGGTGAAAAAGGAGAGAGATGGATGTAAGGGAGGAAGTGTAACTCTGAGAAGCAAGAAGTATGAAAGGGGAGTTGCTAAATCAAAAGGAAGAAGTGAAAGGAAGATGGATTGAGTATTTTGAAGACCAGTTGAATGTGGTAGAAGGTGAGGCAGCAGGTGCTACATGCATGGGTCTAGAAGATGGAAGGAAAAGAAGCCTATGGCAAGATGGGAGTTAAAAAGAAGATAATGAGGTTGACAGCAGGAAAGGCACCTGGAGTAAATGGGATAACAACTGAAATGTTCAAGTATGGAAGAGAATGTGTGAAAGAGTGGATGCATTTG
>JAUTXX010132423.1:5375-15972 GCA_032273605.1 Panulirus laevicauda | reverse complement strand
TAAAACACCCTTATTGCTGTCAAAACAGCAGCCAAAGAAATCGTGTTATCCTCATAGCAAAAAACAAAACAAAAAAAAACCACGTTTTTTTTTGTATCAATCAAACATCAAATAAACATGTGTTGATATCGTTAAAACTGCCATCCTCATTGGCATCATTACAAATGAAAAAGTTCATGTGCGTACAGATGCTAAATTATACTTTTTCCGATGAAAATGATAGCTAAAGAAGCTGTGTTGTCCTCATTGCAACAAAACACTTGTTTTTACTTCAATAAACTTCGAAGAAGCATCAATGAACCATCCAAACAATATGTGTTGACATCACGAAAACAACTAAGGAAACTCAAGACTGACATCATTACAAAAGCCGAAGAACATGTGTGTACAGAGGCTAAAACACCTTTTTGCAATAAAAATGGCTGTAAAAAAAGCTGTTTTATCCTCATTGTAACAAAACAGAACATATATTATAAACATCAATAAAAGAACTAGAAACGTCTGCTGACATCACTAGAACATCCAAACAATATGTATTGACATCACTGTAACAGCTAAAGAAACCATTGACATCATTACAAAAACCAAAGAACATCTGCGTTTTTGCTGTCAAAAGCGTGGACAAAGAAGTTGTCTTACCCTTAATGGAACAGAAACAAATCGTGTTTTGAAATCAGAAAGATCCATTAAACATGTTTTGCTACCAATAAAACGTCCAAACATAATGTGTTGAGATCGTTGAAACAGTCAAATATCCTCCTCATTGATATCATCATAAATGACGAAGAACATGTGCGTACAGACGCTAAAACTGTTTTTCCTCCGAAAATGACAGCTACAGAAAATGTGCTATCATCATTGCAACAAAATCATAAAATGTGTTTTTAAACCAATAAAACATCATAGAAACATGTCTTGACTTCAATAAAACATCCAAACATGTTTTGATATCATTACAGAACTCAAAGAACATGTGCGTACAGACGTTAAAACATACTATTTGGTATCAAAAAGGCAGCCAAAGAAGTTTTGTTGTAACAAAAACAGAACATCGAAGAAGCATAAAAGCCAATAAAAACCAAAAACGTGTTGACATCGTTAAAGTCAAAGATCATCCCCAGTGACCTCATTACAAATGAAAAAGAACATATGCGTACCGATACTAAAGCTTTTTCCCGATGGAAACGATGGCTAAAGTTCTGTTATCCTCATTGCAACAAAAACAGAACATATGTTTTAACATCAATAAAACAACTGAGAAACATATGCTGACATCATTTAAACAACCGAGAAACGTGCTGAAATCAATAAAACATCCAAATAATATGTGTTGACATCATTAGAATAGCTAAAAAAAAAAACACTCCATTACCATCATTACAAAACCCAGAAAACAGAACCCAAAAAAACGAACATGTGCTCTAACACCGATAAAACGTCTAAGAAACATGTGTGGACATCAATAAAAGCCAAACAGCATGTGTTGACATCGTTAAACAGTCAAAGACCATCCCCAATGACCTCATAACAAATAGAAAACATCCTTTTTCCGATAGCAGTTGTTATCCTCACTGAGGAAAAAAAAGTTTTAGCACAAATAAAACACCTGAAAAACGTATTGACATCAATAAAACATTGTAGCAACATGTGGTGACATCATTACAAAACCCAAAGAACATGTGTGTACAGACGTTAAAACACCCTTTTTCATATTAAAACGACATCTTCTCTTTTGTCTGACCAATGAAAACTGGCCGCCGTAGGTAAGCCACGCCTGCTGCTACGTGATGTTACTAATTCTCGTCTTGCTCTCTCGCTGAGACAAGTCAGGCACTAAGCACTCTGTGGATCTCTCTATGGTGTCTAATATAGACATTCCTTTCTCCAACAGCTCCCTCGCGAGGGTGATGCTGCGGCAGGATCTCAGGTGTGTCTTCGGGCTCCTACTCTGTAAATGACAAGAAAGACGTCGGGACAATTCAGTGGTAGTTATGCATATAGCTTTGATGTTTTGTGGCTCACGGTATAGACCCAATTACCACACTTCTATGTTTCATCTATGACTCTTCTCATACCAAAAAATCTAATATCTTTCTGCGACTACTTAAACTCCTGCCATGAAACTGTGGCATCCTCTCACCCGCAAGACTCTTCTCAGAGGGACTTCATGGTGATAGGGGATAGTTGAATTCCTGCCGTAAGGGAATAAAGCCATCACGTTCTCCATTCCCAGTGATCAAGAGCAAATTATATCTTACGCTGTGACCACTCTCCTAATATTCTGGATCTATTCTTCACCTCTAGTCCATCCCTCAGTAACTAAACAATCTCACCCCACTTGTTTTTTCTGATCACACTCTCATAAATGTATCAATTTCAATGGCACCTCCTCCTCCTCCAGCAGCCCCCTCTAAGTGTAATTATTGGCATTTCAACAAAGCTGACTGGAATAACTTAAGAAATTGTTGTCTCTTATGATCCCAAAGGGATTAGGCATATGGAGCTTGGAAAAACTCTCCTTGCTCTGACTTCCATTCAGCATTTATCCCTGCCTGTAATCATGGCAAGTACGTTATCTATAAGGCTAAGCGTTCCTTTATTCAAAGGAAGTGCGATAGCTTCTCGTTATCCACTAACAACTTCTGAAGGAAAGGTAAGCACCTTTCCTTCACTTTTCCGCTCTGACGGTACTATAGCTGTCACTCCCGTAGACAAAATAACTCTCCTCCAACTCACCTTGAATAACTCTAACATTCCTTCGCTCTTCCTAATCCTATGTCCCCATCTGTAATCTCTTTTCGGTCTGTCCGAAAAGCGCTCTTCCCTCTGGACACAAGCGATTCTTATGGACCTGATGGCATCCATTACACCTGTACTGAACTTGCACTTGTGCTTGCTCCGCTGTTCTGTTTGTTATATAAAAAACAGAATCTTTCCTACTATGAAGCATGCGTTGGTAAATCTCATCCCTAAGAAGGGTTTCTTTCTAACCCGTTCTGTTACTGACAGCCCTCTTCAGCTCCCATATCCTTGAACAATTTGAATCTCACTGGTGATATTTTTTCATATCAGTAATATCTGGTTATCATCCTTGAAATATTTTGGGGAATCCTGTATAGTTGCCCTCAACATATCGGGGGCTCATCTCCTTGCTCCCCTCTTTTGGCTTCCCTCTCAATTTGCTCCATCATATCTGGCTTCCTCTCTGACCAAAAAATCTGTGTGGCTGTTGATGGATCAGCCTCTCCCTTTCTCTCCATGAAAAGTGGTGTCCCTCAAGGTTCTCCTCAGTCCCGTACAATTTTTTCCCCTTTTTTTCAACGATTTCCTCTCTTCCGCAAATAACCATATGCGCTCATACGCTGACGACTCAACACTGGATTCTTCCACATCATTCAATTCTGCTCCTCTCACTCGATTTGCATCTCGTCTCGACACAACCTCCTCCGTAAACTCAGACTTGGACAAGATATCTCAGTGGGTTGAACGATATCTGGTTAAGTTTAATGCCCTCAGGACCCGGTTCTTACCCATCTCCCTATTGGAAATTCCTCACAACTTTCCTCTCTCCTTTGACGGTTCGGGAATTCCATCTCGACACATTGAAGATACTTGGTATTACTGTAACATCTATTTTTTTCTTGGAAACTCCACATTATGGAAACAACTAAGAAACTGAGAGTCCTGTTTAGATGTCGAAATTTCTTTTCTTCTGAGTACTTGCTCAGTTTATGTAAAGGATTGATCCGTCCTGGTAAGGAGCGCTACACTCATTTCTGTAATGGTTCTAGCTCTGCATCTTTACTTGACAGAGTTGAGTCGAAAGCGATCCAGGGTATAAACTCTCCCAGGCTAATTTCAAACCTTGACCCGCTTACCTTAAGCCACAATGTTGGTTCACTTTCCGTCTTCTGTAGGTATTACTTTGGTTTTCACTCCCGAGAGTTGGCTGCCTGTGTATCCCCACCACTAGCTAGAATACGCTATAGTCTGCGAACTTCTGTGTTAAATGATTGCTGTGTGGCCCTTGGCAGCTCAAGGGTGGGATATTTTTATAACCGTTTCTTTCCCTACACCTCGAAGCTTTAGAACTCTCCCATTGACTATGACCTGGCACTTTTCAAGGCAAGGTTTTTCACATACTCCTTCGCAAAGTCTTTCCCTTGTCTCTCCTTTTTCCCTTTCATAATCCTCTCTATATTGATGTGGCCTTTGTCTGTGATGAGAACCCCAAATATAGAAAAAAATATGAATATTGTTCAAAGGTAAACTTTTCACCCATCACAATATACCGCTCACCCTGGGGTCCGCATTGCTGAATTTAGCTCGATTTGGATGCAAATTCATGTGACTAGAAATAAGGTTTTGAATAGTTTTTCTAATGTTTTTTGATGGATATGACGAATCTACAGTAGATGCGAAATTTAGAAAAGGTTTGTTGATGGATGCTTCGGAGTGCCACAGTGATGAGAGACAAAAAAGAGAAAAAATAATAGGCATGTAGATCAAACTAATGGAGGGAACGTAGTGCCAAAACGAGGCTAAGTGATGGAGTGATGAAAAAAGAAAGCTCCTGTTGTCTGAGAAACTTTAAAAGACTAATGATAAACTCAGAGTAGATTTCGTAAGTTTGCTCAGAGAAACCAAACCATATACATCAAAGAAAAACGTGAGTATGAAACGTATATTGCTGGAAATAGCCAAACAAGCCTAGAACGTTTTATATCTCTGGTAGAAGCGATAGTGCCATTACCCAATCAATTTGCTTATCAATTACGAAAAATGGTGCTTTGGTTTAAGAGAAAAAAGCCATGGCAAAAAATTTTATTTTTCTCTTTTTGCATCTGTATTTACAAGTGAAGATTCAACTCATGTCCTGGATCCAGTTCCACTTTGCGAAGCGTTTTACAAAGTATTGGTATAAAAGATGAAGCTACGTTATTTCCAAAGATAAGGAAAAAGTCAATATGTTCATTGTTCTTTTCAGAAAATCAAATAGGAATGGAAGTTTGGTAATATAACGCCGATCTTCAAAGAAGATGATAAGTCAATGGCCAGAAATTATCGTCCTATTAGTTGTTAAACTTGCGGAAACCATCAAACGGGACAAAACTGTTAACCATTTAGAGGGATACTATTTAAAGATTCCCAGCATGTTTTCACATATCGTTCATATCTGGCAAATCTGCTTGATTCATGACATGATCAACACATATGATGAAAATTAAGCAGTTGATGACTTATATCTAAAGAAAAAAAAGAATATTCGATAAAGTTTCTCACCAATGATTGGGTGCCAGAGGAATCAGTTTTGTAACCGATCTTGTTTCTCATATAATGATACTGATCATGCATTGCATTGAAACATGAATAAGACTACAACAGGAACAGTAATTGAGCGTCTGCACCTTCACAGTGACTCAGACAAACTAATGACCTGGGATCACAGTAGAATGTGTAAAGTAAAACATCTATATGGAGAAAGTAATAAGATCAGCCTAACTGGAGATGTTAACCATGTGAATTGTAAGGTTTGTGGTCAAAGATTTGGACAGAGACTAGAACACTATGTCTCAGAATGTGAAAAAAAATAGTCTTCTAGGGATAGATCTAAACCAACCCTGCAAGAAATGTCACAACACCTTACTGTTAGTATCAAGATACCTGCAATTTTAACTTTGTAACCACTTTTTGCATCTAGTTGGTAAAACTAACCATATGAAATTATGTAATGTCGAATTATAACATCCTCTGTAATATCAACCCTTTGTGATCCCTGTAATCCTTTTGCGCTACCGCTCACAGGATGAGCATGGGGTCCACAATAAACTTGCTGAGGACACCGGCAGAAATCAATCAAAGCAAGGTTATTAGGTTTAGCAGTGGAAAGAAACAGGTCATTTGGAGTGTGAGTTTGAATGAAGAGAACTTAGAGGAAGTAAATTATCTTAGAATTGCGGTGTTACATATCGGTAATAAAGTTGAAAAGGCAACATCAGTATGAATTCTTTTGAGCTATAGAAAGTAAATGGGGGAAAAATACTTGTGTGTGATAATCTCGGTTGAACAAAAGCCAAGCAAGCAGTGCATAGACTTCTAGTCTTAGATTCATCGGATTTATGCTTAAGAAAGTTGTCCTCACTTTTTACTGTTAATTGGTTCATCCCAGTCTTTAATATTGTGTTCATGTTCATTTTGGTCACTCTGCTCGAAGAAATGGAGAAAGTATGGAAGCGAGTTACCAAACTGATTCCAGGATTGAGAAGCAAATCCTATGAGAGCCGACAAACAACTTGGTAAACAAAATTCTTAATTTTTTATCCCACTAATCAAAATAGATGGACCGTATAATACTTTCTACGCTGAATTCGAATCTGTTTTTAGAATTTTTTTTATCAAAAAGGGTTTTTAAGTGACAGAGCAATTAAATTTTACAATAACTGTATATCATTCATAAATTAAGGCTGGTATCACACTAAAACTTACCTCTAAGATGTAGAAGTGTACGATTTTCAGGAACATCCCTCCCTAGCGATCAGCAGTAATCTGCCAACATAGAGGGGCTCCACTTTCCTTGGTACCACTTTTCCATGTTCAAAATGTCCTGGTGAAATCTTTCTCTGCGCTCATCACTGACTGCCCCCAAGATTTTCCGGAAAAAAGTCTAAGTGCGAAATTAAGAAGCGGATTTCTAGACTCATATTGCATCCCAGATCTTAATATGAAGTAAATAGATCTTTTACAACATCGCAGAAGTTTTCTGATGTGATTCCCCTTAAAATGACATCCATGCAGTTTTCCAACTTCATTTAGCTCTTCATCGAACTTTTCATCTCGAAGCATTTCTCTGATCTGTGTTGCTACAAAGATACTCTCCTTTACAACCAAAATAATGCTCATAGCATTTTCTAATGAGGGGTGTGAAAGAATGTTATTGAAATATGAATGTCAATTCACAACAGATGTAGCAGAAAGAACTCGGACTATTTACACAGTTTCACGGCATTATAATAGCGGATGGTGTAACAACACAACACTTGACTATACAAAAGCACAATCTGTCAGCTAACAGGGAACTGCTACTCAGGAGTGGCCACTGTTTGAATGTTCCAACATTTCCAGTTGTGTTTCTACAGGTCCCTGGTGACTCATTTATCTAGGTTTGTGCTTTCAATAAGAACCTACTGCACTTGCACTTCACTGACAATTAATATAACTGTTTATAAAACGTTTTGTTTCAAATGCTCCGTAGAGCACTGGTACATATATACCATACGTAATACCATACGTAATGATATGCAAGTATACTGGAACAAAAAATATGGGTGATAGGGAAATTCTGAAAACATAATTGGATTCAGCATGCAAAAATGCATAAGAAATGGACATTTTGTTCCATGGGACAAAATGTATGTTGACGTGAATTATCAAAGGTTTGATAAACTTGATCTAACAAGTTATTCAAGGCTTGATTCTTCTGACTTCACTCGTAATAATGGATACAAACTCGTGGGCCAACGTTTAATCAAACTTTGATTCAAATGCACGACTTATGATTTGCGCCTCCTTAGTTACAGGCATTTATACTTATCATTATTCGTATTCATCTCGTGAGAATAATAAAAGTGATGTTCCTTCTGTTATCTTTCTTCCAGCCGTAGAATTGGAATTTTATGAAACCCTTATAATCTAATAGTTTTTTTCTGCAACGTAACATATATGCGGTTGCAAACATAGGTCTCAGGGAAAGTTTTCATTCTTTAATGTCAGCAGGCTTGTGACACAGATCACGGCTCAAGGCCACTGTCTAACTAACCTTTGCCTTGAGGCCGACGATGCGCAGTCATGGTGATATGGCTGAAGTGCCGGTTCATACCATCATGAAATGATTTGGAACAAACACTATAAATGTATTTGTAATACACGGCATTACTAATATAACGAGTATTTAGCATAAGAGATAAGAATCAGCTACATCATGAACGACTTTGAAAAGACTAAAGAAATGCTATGATAATGATAATAATGATGAAAAAACACTACGCAGAAACTGCTGATGATCAGAGTTTACCCGCACAAAGGCTGTTTGTCATCCCAGCGGCAGTCTTGTGAGAGTCACAGAGAGGGTTCGTCGCCTCTACCAACTTAGTTTGCGAAGTTACTTTACATTGGAATAAAGGTAAGCTATCTATTAATAATTTCCCAACTATAACGACCATTTACAAAAAGTTTTGATTACCCAGTGACATATGACCACAGAACTGCAACCCTGCAACGGCTTATCAGGGACTGAGCTCTGAACTTTGAAAAATCACCGTAAAGTGTACTGAGTAAAGTAATTGGTAACAGCTGTGCAAAATTTATTGTACACCAATGTATACGAGTTCATTGCACAAATTCTTCAAAAAGTAAACTCTGCGTTTGCACCAGTAACTTATCCTCTCTCACTCTCTGCTTTTACAGTCTTTCTCCTTTTCACTCATCTCACTGCATATGGCCAAATCTTTCAATCTTATTCGGTATTTCCCGCATGAGTGAGGTAGCGAGGTACCGCCAGGAAACGACAACAAAAGTCACATTGGTTCACACTCAGTCTGTAGCTGTCATGTGTAATTCACCGAAACCACAGCTCCCTTTCCATATCCAGGCCCCACAAAACTTTCCACGGTTTACCCCAGGCGCTTCACATGCCCTAGTTCAATCCATTGACAGCACGTCGACCCCGGTATACCATATCGTTCCAATTCACTCTATACCTTGCACGCCTTTCACTTTTCTGTATGTTCAAGCCCCGATCGCTCAAAATCTTTTTCACTCCATCCTTCCACCTCCAATTTGGTCTCCCACTTCTCCTTGTTCCTTCTACCTCTGACACACATATCCTCTTTATTAATCTTTTCTCTCTCATACTCTCCATGTGACCACACCATTTCAATACATCCTCTTCTGCTCTCTCAACCACACTCTTACCCTTTCATTACTTACTTGATCAAACCACCTCACAACATATATTGTCCTCAAACATTTCATTTCCAATACATCCATCCTCCTCCACACAACCCTATGTATAGCCCATGCCTCGCAACCATATAACATTGTTGGAATCACTATTCCTTCAAATATACCCATTTTTGCTCTCCGAGATAACATTCTCACCTTCCACACATTCTTCAACGCTCCTAGAACCTTCGCCCCTCCCCCACCCTGTGACTCACTTCTGTTTCCATGGTTCCATCCCCTGCTAAATCCATTCCCAGATATCTAAGACACTTCAAACTTACCTCCCAATTCACTTCTCCCTCAACCTTACTGAACGTTTTTTCATAAATTCGCCACTTCCCATGTCAGCGAGGCAGCATCAAGAACAGAGGAATGAGCCTTAGAGAGAAAATGCTCACTTGGCCCCCTTCTCTGTTCCCTCTTTTGGAAAAGTAAAAACTGGAGGGGAGGATTTCCAGCCCCCCACTCCCTCCTCTTTTAGCTGCCTTCTACAACACACGAGGAATACGTAGGAAGTATTCTTCCTCCCCTATCCCCAGGCCATACTCATCCACACTCAGTCTCTAGCTGTCATGTGTAATGCACTGAAATCACAGCTCCCTATCCACATCCAGACCCCATACACCTTTCCATGGTTTACCCCAAATATTTTCCAAGCCCTAGTTCAGTCCGTTGACAGCATGCCAATCTCCTTATCTCACATCATTCCATTGCACTCTATTCATTGCACACCTCTCACCCTCCTGTATGTTCAGGCCCAATCACTCAAAATCTTTTTCACTCCATCCTTCCACTTCCAGTTTTGTCTCCCGCTTCTCCTTGTTCCCTCCACCTCTGACACATATATCCTCTTTGTTAATCTTTCCTCACTGATTCTCCCCTATTAATCTTTCCTCACTCATTCTCCCCATATGTCTAAACCATTTCAACACATCTTCTGCTCTTTCAACTACACTCTTTTAATTCCCACACATCTCTCTTGCTCTTTCATTACTTAACTGATCAATCCACAACACACTGTCCTCAAACATTTCATTTCCAACACATCCACCTTCCGCCATACAAAACAATCTATTGCCCATGCCTCGCAACCATATAACATCGTAGGAACCATGATTCCTTCAAACATACCCATTTTTGCTCTCTGAAATAACATTCTCTCCTTCCACACATTTTTCATCATTCACAGAACCTTCGCCCCCTCCCCCACCCTGAGACTCACTTTCACATCCATGGTTCCATTTGCTGCCAAGTCCACCCCAAGCTATCTATAAAACTTCACTTCCTCCAACCTTTCTCCATTCAAAGTTACATCCCAATTAACTTGTCCCTCAACCTTGCTCTTATTCACATTTACTCTCAACTATCTCCTTTCACACACTTTTCCAAACTCAGTCACCAACTTCTGCTGTTTCTCACTTGAATCAGCCACCACCGCTGTATCATCTGCAAACAAGTGACTCACTTCCCAGTCCCTCTCATCCCCAACAGACTGCATACTCACCCCTTCCTCCAAAACTCTTGCATTTACCTCCCTAACCACCTCATCCATAAACAAATCACACAACCATGGAGACATCACACACTCCTGCCACGG